>JAPVLO010001259.1:0-125297 GCA_027257055.1 Cephalopachus bancanus | reverse complement strand
TTGGGACAATATATTGTTGCCTGATGATATTTATCCATTCTATGTATTTTCAGTTGTGCATTTAATCCATTCACATTCAGATTAAGTACTGAAATGTGAGTTTATCCCTGTCATAATGTGCTTATTAAGTTTGGTGGTGTTTGTTTTCTTTCTTTTGATTTTTGAGTTGACTCATGTGTGTTTTTATCTTTTTCTTGCATTCTTGTGAAGGGCATTGCCGTTCTTTTCTTCCCTTTCTTCTGCGTTTAATACTTTCTTAAATGTTTTTTGTAGAGCTGGTCTGGAGGCAGCATAAGCTCTTAGGGATTGAGTGGGTGGGAAATATTTTAATTCTCCAGCACAGATGAGGCTTAGCTTAGCTGGGTAGGTAATTCTTGGTTGAAATTGTTTATCTTTGAGAATTTTGAAGATCGGGCTCCAAACTCTTCTTGCCTGAAGTGTTTCTGTGGATATGTCTGCTACTGTTGCAATTGGTCTTCCCCTGTAGGTAGTCAGTTTTTCTCTTGTTGCCTTTTATGACTTTTTCTTTTACACATACTTTGTGTAGGTGAATTATTATGTGTCTGAGAGTGGGTCTACTTATTTTTCATCCTTCAGGGGTTCTCTGAATCTCTTGTGTTTGAATGATCGCATCACAGATGAGATGAGGGAAGTTTTCTTGAATGATTTCATGGAATGCTTGTTCCAGAGTGGTCTCTGTCTCTCTTTCTGCCTCAGAAAGTCCAATTAATCTTAGATTTGTCCTTTTGAAATAATCGTTCATCTCTTGAAGGTTTTGCTCTGTCTTCTTAAGTTTCTTTTCTATGTTTTTGACAGTTTGGTCTAGTTCCATATTTTGGTCCTCAAGCTCTGAAATTCTTTCTACTGCTTGGTTAATTCTGCTTTCCATGCTTATTAATTTGTTACTTATTTTATTCACTGTATTCTTTATTGCTATTATCTCATTTACTAACTTCTTCATTCTTTCCTCTTGTCTCTCCTCGATCCTATTTATTCTCTCCATTAATGTCTTGATATCTGGGTTTGAGACCAGTCATTTTAGGGGCTCTTCATAGTTAGCATTCCAAAGTCTGTATTCTCAGTGTCTGACCTCCCAGGGGTCTTTGTGAGACCTATATTCTTCTTTTGGTTTTTCTTCATTTGTGTAGATTTTCCTCCCTCCTTTCCCCCCCTCTTCTTTAACTCTTTTGTTCAAGGATGGGAGTAAATTTTACTTCTGTTTGCCATCTCCTATTCTTTCTTATGTGGATCCTTGGCTTTGTTTAATTCTGAAGCTGGACAGTTGTGGGGGGGCTGTACTTTTTGCAGTTTTGAGATTTAATTGAGGGGGGGAGCTGTAATTCAGAAACTATCAGCAGATCACAGTATCCACTGACAGGTGTGTGGGCCCCCTAGAACCTGCTTCCCATTGTCTTACAATCTGTCCATGCAGTGGGTATATAGGTTTGCCCCCTAAAAGCAAAATGAGGTAAGAAAAAGGAAAAGAATGGAAAAAGTAAGGAGGGGAATGAGAGGGAGGTGGAGAGAAGAATGAGAGGGAAAAAAAACCAGACATATCAATTTGTAGGGGTCCAGCCTCCACTGATCAGGGCCTGAGTTAGCAGGAGGGAATGAGAAAAGAAAGAGACAGAGAAACAGTGGGATTGGGAGGGTCCTATTCCAGGTAGCTGAGAGTGAGAAAGAACCTTTTATTTTTACTGCATGCCTTTTTTTTTGAGTTGGAGTCTCACTCTGTCACCCACACTGGAGTGCAGTGGCCACTCCCGGCCACCGCAGCCTTGACCTGCTGAGGTTCTGGTGATCCTTCTGTCTCAGCCTTCCAAGTAGCTGGAACTACAGGCACGTGCTACCATGCCCGGCTAATTTTTTGATTTATTGTAGAGATGAGGTCTCATCAAGTTGCCCAGGTGGGTCTCAAACCTGCAAGCTCAGGCAATCCACTCACCTCAGCCTCCCAAGATGTGGAATTACAGGTTGAGCCACCACATGCCTCTTATATAGGATAAAAATCTCACAAAGGAAGGCAAAACCATACAAGCAGGATATGTTAATGTCTGAGTTAAATCACAGACTTGGCGCCACTTGGCTATCCATAGAAATGCAACCAAAATGTCAGGGGAGATAATGAAATGTAGGCTTAGTTCCTTGAACATAAGCCGAAGAATATAAGGGCCTTGTCAGTTTATATTCCAGCTTCCTTCATCAACTAACAAATAAAAAGAGATACAAACATAGACAGAAAATTTAAAAAAACTGCAACATACACACATTCATACAAATACAGAAACTGACCAAAAAAAAAAACCCTACTGATATACTCTCCCTCAGAAATACCAGTACACAAACAGAAAGTCTAAAAAAATCAATAAAATAGCAGAAACAAAGCAAGTATAAAAACATAATCAAAAACAGAAAGAAAGAAAGAGAGATAAAAAAAACTAAAACCAAAAACAAACAAAAAAGAGCAAAGAAACAGACCAACAATAACAACAACAAAAAAACTCACTCTGAGGTTGTTCCTATAAGTCAAAATTCCTTTCAACTTTAATCTCCACTCCCTCCCCTCTGCTCTCAGCATAGGCTGATAGGGTTGCTCTCAGCGTGGGTCAGATGTCCCAGGCCTGCAATGGGAGGAGGGTGGATCAGATCTGGACTCACTTGACTTGCAGCCTGTCAAGTTTCCCACTCAGATCTGACGTGCCTGTGTCTGATCCGGCATGGAGGAGGGGCTTCTGTCTGTCTGAATTTGATTAGATCACCTTAGGTCCCAAGTTGGAGGCTGCACAGAGCTGGGTGGGGCAATGCAGGTGTCTGTCTGGTCCCAGGACAGAGATAATGGCTGAAGTTGGTGTTTCCTCACCAAGAGTGGGGCTCTTCTACAGTTATACCTGATCTTCTCTCTCCAAGGATCTGGGGCTCCAGCTGTCTTGCTGTTACAGGTTATGGTGTGGGCTGGGCTGGTGATGAGAATCAACTGCATTCAGCAGGCTTTTCTAAGGAGAGTTATGAGAGCAGGAAACAATCCTGCATGCCGGTGGCTTTAATCTCAGGGTTGTGAAGGGTTGCAGTCACCCCTGGAGGACAGTTCCAGGTGCACGAACCCAGTTCTCCCCTCAGATGGACTTTCACTCACCCACCAGCACACACCCACTCATGCAAGGAAGCTATTTGGACATTTGCTTTTGTGGAGACTCTCACAGTCTGACCTGTCCTGTCACCATCTTGCTGAGGAAGCTAGAGGCACATTTTAATACCAAGTGCAACTGTGACAGACCACTCTCATACAGAAATACACCCAGCAAAAGATATTCTAATTCAATGTGAAACTGTGAGAAAAACAACTCTTACAGCATACACCCAGTGGGAAAACACCTCCTTCTATGACTCAAGTTAGAGAAACATTTTTTACCAAGTGCAGCAATGATGGACCATTGTGATACAGAAATACACCCAGCAGAAGATATTCTCATTCAACGTGAAACTGTGAGAGGCACAACTCTTCCAGCATGCACCCAGTGTGAAAACACACGTTTCCAACAAAAAACAGTTTAACACACATTTTACAGAGAGTAGCCCAAATTATAGACACATTTTGTATGGAGGGCAACAGGGACAGACTGCTCTCATATAGAAATACACCCAGAGGAAGGTGCTCTCATTTAACATGAAAGTATGAGAGACACAATTGTACAGGATGAACCCAGAGGGTAAACATACAATTACAGCAAAAAACAATTTAACACATATTTAACACAGCATGGTCTAAGTTAGAGGCACATTTTTTGCCAAGTGCAACAGTGACAGAGTACTCTGTATATAGAAATACGTCCAGCAGAAAATATTTTCACAACGTGAAACTGTGAGAGGCACAACTCTTACATCATGTACCCCTTTGGAAAACTCCCACTTCCGACAAAAAATAGTCTAACAAACCTTTTACACAGCATGGCCCAAGTTAGAGGCACATTTTATACTGAGTGTAACAGTGGAAAAACATTCTCAAAAAGAAATATTCTCATCAGAACATATTTTCATTCAATGTAAAACTGTGAGAGACACAACTCTTATAGCATGCACCTAGTTGGAGCATTGGCTTTCAACCAAAAAGAGGTGAACACACATTTTGTACAGCATGGCCCAAGTTAGAGACACATTTTCTACCAAGTGCAACAGTGACAGACCTTTCTCATACAGAAATTCACCCAACAGAAGATGTTCTCATTCAATGTGAAGCTGTGAGAGATATAACACAACTCTTACAGCATGCACCCAGGAGAAAAACACCCGCTTCTAACAAAAATCAGTTGAACACACATTTTACACAGTGCAGCCTAAGTTAGAGGCATATTTTATATCAAGTACAACAGTGACAGATCATTGTCATACAGAAAATATATATTTTTTTATAATCAATATTTTTTATTATGATACTGTGGGGTACAGTTAAGGGTTAGGTATACAAATATGTTTCGTTCAAGCACCCTTGTTGATAAGAGGTGTTTCCCCATCCCCAGACAGATATTTACTACCCTTAATCCCATCTCCCTCTCCCCCATAGTTTCCCACTACTGTCACTCATTTTCTTATAGTATTACATTGGATGTTCAAGGTCCACTATATGAGTGAGAACATGTGATACTCGGATCTTTGTTTCTGTAAGAGGTCACTCAGTATTATAGACTCTAGTTCCATCCAGGTTGCTGAGAAATTCATGATTTTGTTCTTTTTTATGGCTGCGTAGTATTCCATCGTGTATATGTACCACTTTTTTTAATCCAGTCCTCTTTTCATGGACAGCATGGTTGCTTCCAGGTTCTTGCTATTGTGAACAATGCTGTGATAAACATACGTGTGCAGGTATCTTTTTTATAGAGTGATTTGAGTTCTTCAGGATATATTACCAGTAGAGGGATTGCGGGATCATATGGGAGGTCGATATTTAGAGCTTTTAGGAATTGCCACACTGCTTTCCACAGAGGTTGCACTAGTTTACACTCCCACCAACAATGTAGAAGTGTTCCCTTTTCGCCACTCCCTCTCCAGCAGCTGTTATTTTTTGAGTTGTTAATTGCCATTCTGACTGGAGTTAGGTGGTATCTCAGTGTGGTTTTGATTTGCATCTCCCTGATGATTAGTGAGGTTGAGCATTTCTTCATATGTCTGTTGGCTGCTCAGATGTCTTCCTTTGTGAAGTGTCTGTTCATATCTTTTGCCCATTTTATAATGAGGTTGTTTGCTTTTTTCTTTTCAGCACGTTTGAGTTCCTTGTAGATCCAAGATGTTAAGCCTTTGTCAGACTTGGTGTTGGGAAATACTTTTTCCCAGTCTGTGGGCTGTCTCCCTGCTCTCTTGATGGTTTCTTTGGCTTTGCAGAAGCTTGTCAGTTTAATAAGGTCCCACTTGTCTATCTTCTCTCTTATGACCTGTGGGTTTTGGGTTTTGTTCAGGAATTGGATGCCAGTTCCAATTTCCATGAGCGTATGTCCTTCATTTTCTAAGGTTCTTATGGTTTGAGGTTTTACATTTAGGTCTGTGATCCATTTGGAGTTAATTTTTGTGTATGGGGATAGATAGAGGTCCTGTTTCAATCTTCTGCATGTGGTCAGCCAGTTTTCCCAGCACCATTTACTGAATAGGTTCTCCTCTCCCCAGTGATAGGTGGTGGAGGCTTTGTTGAAGATGAGTTGGTTGAGAAATTGAGGTTTTGCTTCTGGAATCTCAATTCTATTCCATTGATCTATATGCCTGTTCCTATACCAATACCAAGCTGTTTTGATGATTGCAGCATTATAGTAAAGTTTGAAGTCTGGTAATGTGATGCCACTGCTTTTTTTTTTTTTTTTTTGCTGAGGATTGTTCTGGCTATTCTTGGACATTTGTTTTTCCATATGAATTCCTGTGTTGTTTTTCTCGGTTTGAGAAGAATGTTGCTGGTAATTTGATGGGTATTGCATTGAATTTGTAGATTGTCTTAGGTAAGATGGACATCTTCACAATGTTGATTCTTCCAATCCATGAGCATGGGATATTTTTCCACTTGTTTGTGTCATCTTTCATTTCTTTGAGCAGTGTTTTGTAGTTTTCATTGTAAAGGTCTTTCACGTCTCTGGTTAGGAAGATGCCAAGGTATTTCAATTTTTTTGTGGCTATTGTGAATGGAATTGTGGTTTTTATTTGGGTTTCTGTTTGTTTATTATTGGTGTAAAGAAATGCCATTGTCTTTTGCACATTTATTTTGTATCCTGAGACTTTGCCAAAGGCCTTTATCAGTGTAAGGAGGTTTTTGACAGATTCTCTTGGGTTTTGTAGGTACACAATCATATCGTCTGCAAAGAGAGATAACTTGACTTTCTCTTTTCCTATTTGGATACCCCTGATTGCCTTCTCTTCTCTGATTGCTCGAGCCAGTACTTCCAATACTATGTTGAACAGGAGGGGTGAGAGTGGGCATTCTTGTCTTGTTCCAGTTTTCAGAGGAAATGGTTCCAATTTTTGTCCATTTAGGTGTATGCTGGCTGTGGGTTTCTCGTAGATGGCTTTTACTATTTTGAGGTATGTTCCCTGTATGCCTAGATGTTCAAGGGTTTTTATCAAGAAGGGGTGCTGGATTTTATCAAAAGCTTTTTGTGCATCTAATGATATAATCATGTGGTTTTTGTTTTGACATCTGTTGATGTATTTAATTACATTTATGGTTTTACGAATGTTGAACCAGCCTTGCATCCCAGGTATGAAGCCTACTTGGTCATGATGGATGATTTTTGAGATGTATTGTTGAAGCTGGTTTGTTGGGAGCCAACATCTATAGCTACATGGCTGAGACCTGTAAAGGCCCATCTGGAAGATCGCCTCTGACATAGGATATCAGTTATAGCTATAATATTGGCGTGTGATTAGTGACCGGTGTGCATACATGGCAGTAAAACTTATAAGTAAAATCTCTGTACACCCGATGAAAGGTTATACAGCAGAATGACCTTGTCCTTTCTAAGTCTTACTTCTTTCTAGATATTTTTTAACTTCTATTTCCTGGTAGACTGGTGAGTCAGCTCTTGCTCCCAAAGGCAGTTTCCCCTAGGATTAAGATTAGAAACTAAATTATCATAATAGTTTTATTGCCCTGCCTTTTAGCCAGGCAGGGCGTTTTTCTTCAGGACATTTTTCTAGTTTCGTTACATGCCGAAACTGTTTGCTTCAGCCCGTGGCCATTTCCATAGTAACTGCACAGTCCATTATCCAAGAGTGTGGCAGACACTATTTGATTTTTAGAATAGACTTGTTTGGATAAGACATTCATTTAAGATGATATAATTTCCATCGGAAAGATTTAAAGAGTAATAAGCATTCGTAGAAAACTTTTAGGTTTTGTTTAAGCTTTTTAAGTTTCCTTTTCTCAGATTATGACTTTAGTTCCTGTTCCTGTATGCCAATTTTAAGATCCTTTGATTAGTATACCGAAACTTTCCCAATACTGTAGTTTTTGCTTCTAATATGACAATAGGAAATTTTACACGTAGCCATGTATTAATATACTAGGAAAAAAGATTTAAGTTTTGGGTTAAAGTCGTAGTTTTATTAAAATAGAATGAGAATTATAGTGTTATGATTCTAAAATCATACGTCAATGATAATTATAAGATTTGATGATAAGGTATTAGCTTAATGAGATACAGCATAGTATTAAAGCCCAAACACTAGATCATGAAACTCATATAAGTCATGGTAAGAAATAAGTTTTGAATTAATTGTTGTAGAATTACAGGCCACTATGTTGAATCGTAGTAGGTTAATGGAATAAATAAAAATTAAGTCATTTAAGTAAACTTATAAATTATAGTATAGTGTTAAGTTGATAATATCAATCGTTAAAAATTATTAGGAGTCAGTGAACTTTGATTGAACCTAGAGTTAACTAAGAAAGTTTTTGTATTAATCAGGGTTTAGAACAAAGAGTATAATATGAATGATTTGTTGAACACTATGGAAGACATTTTTAAACGAACTGTATTTGTGCACCTGTGACCTTGATGTGAGATTTGTAAGGCACGCCTGCTTGGAGCTTGCAAGTCTCGTGATGGTCTTGTGATGCATAGTTTGTAAATCGCAATATACATCATGGAGTTTGTACGCCCCCAGCAAGTGATTATCACACTGCTGGAGGGTATGAAAAATGGAATATAAGTTGGAAGGAGTCAGAATAAAATTTGGCTTCAGTCCTGATCAGACTGTTCCCAGAAGAATGGCCTCAGAGTCGTTTCTTCTCTCCGTCCGGATTCTCTGGAGCGGGTCCTAACCCTTCCCCCTTTGGTCAGGGCTGGAACCCCGACACTGGTTCGCCAGGATCTTGTTGAGAATTTTAGCATCTATGTTCATCAAAGATATTGACTGTAGTTCTCTTTCTTTGTTGGATCTTTACCTGACTTGGGTATCAATGTGATGTTGACTTCGTAAAATCATTTGAGGAGAGTTCCATGTTTTTCAATCGCCTGGAATGCCTTCAGTAGGATTGGTATCAGCTCCTCCTTAAATGTCTTGTAGAATTCTGCTGGGAAGCCATCTGGACCAGGGCTTTGTTTTGTAGGTAGTTTTCTTATTCTGTAGTCGATTTTCTTGATTGTTATTGGTCTACTTAGGGTCTCAATTTCTTCTTGTTTCAACCTAGGTAGGTTGTGTGATATCAGAAAGTCCTCCATTTCCTTAAGGTTTTCAAGTTTGTTTCCATACAAGTGAACGTAGTAGTCTCTAATGATCTTTTGTATTTCTTCAGGGTCAGATGTGACTTCATCTTTTGTGTTTCTGATTGTGCTTACTTGGGTTTTTTCTCTTTTTTTTCTTGGTCAGTGTAGCTAGGGGACCATCGATCTTGTTTATCCTTTTGACAAACCAGCTTTTTGTTTCATTGTTTTTTTGTATTATCTTTTTGTCTTCTGTGTCCTGGATTTGGGCTTTTATTTTGGTGATCTGGATTCTTCTGCTGAAATTAGGGTTTTGGTGGTCTTGCTTTTTCCCGCTTCCTTAGGTGGCTTGTTAGGCTGTTAATTTGTGTTCCTTCCATTTTCTTCATGTGCGTTTGTAGGGATATAAATTCCCCTCTTGCTACAGCTTTCAAGGCGTCCCAGAGATTCTGGTAAGATGTTTCTTCATTTTCATTTGTTTCCAGGTATCTTTTGATCTCTCTTTTGATTTCATCATTGACCCAGGAGTTGTTTAGCATCATGCTGTTTAGTGTCCATGTCTTTGTGGGTTTTGGGGGGACCTTGGTGGTGTTAATGTTTATTTTTATTCCACTGTGGTCCAAGAAGTTGCATGGTAAAATTTTGGTCTTTTTAAATTTGCTTATGCTTCATTTATGGCCAAGTATGTGGTCGATCTTAGAATACGTTCCATGTGGTGATGAGTAGAATGTGTATTCTGTGGTCTTTGGATGGAGTGTTATGTAGGTATCAATTAAGTCCATTTCATCAATAGTCACATTGAGGTTCAAGATCTCCTTGCTGATTTTTTGTCCTGATGATCTGTCTAGGGTTGTGAGTGGGGTATTAAAGTCCCCAGTTATGATGATGTTAGAGTCAATATCTTTCTTTAGTTTTCCTAGAAGTTGCTTTATGAAAGTTGGCGCACTTATGTTGGGTGCATATAAGTTTAAGATAGATATTTCTTGTTTGTGGAGTGAACCTTTTATCATTATGTAGTGGCCCTGTGTATCTTTTAAAATTTTTGATAGCTTAAATGGTATTTTGTCTGAAATTAGGATTGTACCTCCTCCTTTGTTTTGTGTTCCTTTCACCTGAAAATTTGTTTTCCATCCTCTTACTTTGAGTCTATGTATGTCCTTTCTAGTGAGATGGGTCTCTTGAAGGCAGTATATTGTTGCCTGGTGATATTTTATCCATTTTGCCATTTTATGTCTTTTCAGTGGTGCGTTTAGTCTATTCACATTCAGGCCAATTATTGAAATGTGAGAGTTTGTACCTATCATGGAGTTCTTATAGAGTTGTTGTTCTTCTACTTGGTTTTTTTGTCTTTCCTTTGGTTTTGGGGTTGGCTTATGTGTATTTTATTCTTTTTCCTGTACTCTTGTGAAGAACATTGTTCTTTTTTCCTTTTCTTCTGTGTTTAGTACTTTCTTAAGTGTTTCATGTAGAGGTGGTTTGGTTCAGCATAAGTTATTAGGGATTGGATATCTGGGAAAGATTTTAATTCTCCCTCGCTGATGAAGCTTAGCTTGGCCAGGTAGGTTATTCTTGGTTGAAATTGTTTATCTTTTAGGGCTTTGAAGATAGAGCTCCAAGCTCTCCTAGCCTGCAGGGTTTCTGTAGATAAATCTGCTGCTATTCTAATTGGTCTTCCATGGTAGGTGATCTGGCCTTTTTCTCTTGTTGCCTTTATGATTTTTTCTTTTATGTCTACTTTGTTTAGGTGAATTATTATGTGTCTAGGAGTTGGTCTTCTCATTTGTTGTCTTGCAGGGTTTCTCTGAATCTCTTGTGTTTGAATTTTTGCATCACTGATTAGATAAGGGAAGTTTTCTTGAATGATCTCATGGAAAGTTTGTTCCAGTGTGCTCTCTCTCTTTCTGCCTCAGGAAGGCCACTTACTCATAGGTTTGGTCTCTTGAAGTAATCACTCATCACTTGTAGGTTTTTTTCTGTCTTTTTGAGCTTATTTTTTGTGTTTTTAAGAGTTTGGGTTAATTCTATATTTTGGTCCTCAAGCTCTGAGCTTCTTTCTTCTGTTTGGGTAATTCTGCTTTCCATGCTTATCAATTTGTTATTTATTTCATTCACAGTATTCTTTATTACTGTTATCTCAGATATCAGCTCCTTCCTAGTTTCTTCTTGTGTCTCCTCAATTCTTTTTAGTCTCTCCATTAATGTCTTGATATCTAGGTTGTAGTTTGAGACCCTTCATTCTGGGCCCTGTTCATTGTTTGCATTCTGAAGTCAGTTTTCTCAGTGTCTGCCCTCCCTGTGGTCTGGGAGAGACCCATACTCTTTTTTTGGTTTTTCTTCATTTGTGTAGATCTTTCTCTCTCTCCCCCTTTCCCTCCCCTTATTTAATTCTGTTTTTGAGTTGAAGTCTCACTCTGTCGCCCAGACTGGAGTGCAGTGGCCGCTCCCGGCCACCGCAACCTCGACCTGCTGGGCTCCAGCGATCCTTCCACCTCAGCCTTCCAAGTAGCCGGAATTACAGGCATGTGCTACCACGCCCGGCTGTTTTTTTGATTTATTGTAGAGATGAGGTCTTGCTGCCCAGGTGGGTCTCAAACCCGCGGGCTCAGGTAATCCACTCACCTCAGCCTCCCAAAGGCATGAGATTACAGGCTGAGCCACCGAACCCGGCTTAATTCTGTTTTTGAGGGAAGATGGGGTTGCTTTTGTTTCACCTGTGCAATATCCTGTTCTTTCTTATGAGGGTCTTCTGGCTTTGTTCACTTTTGAGGTTGGAATGTGAGCTGCGGGTTGTACTTTTTGCAGTTTTGAGGTTTAATTGAGGGGGAAGCTGTGGTTCAGAATGTATATGCTGATTCTAGCATCCACCAGCAGGTGTATGAGCACCCTGGAACCTATTTCCCTCTGCCTTACAATCTGTCCATGCAGCAGTATGTAGGTTTGATGTAGGTTTGGTCCCTAGATTAAAAGGGGATATAAAAGAGGAAAATAATGGAGGAAGGGGGGTCAATAGAAAGTTAGAAAGAGAGAAGAGCGAGAGGGAAAATAGACATACATACCAACTATCAGGTGAGAAAGAGACACAAGGCCAGAGAGAAGTGAAAAAGGACGCGCAAGAAAGATTCCCTAAAGAATTCTGGTAGCTACACAGAGACAGACCAATAAAATTATGAAACAGTGTAAGTCAGAAAGCAAACAACAAAAGTGATCAAAACAAACAGTCAAAATGATAAAATCAAAAGTCAAAATAAGAGATCAGATTAAAGTCACTTCAGCTCTGCTCTCTAGCCTCTCCCCTTTGTTTTTCATTGCAGGTAGCTAGATTTACTCACAGTTTGGATTTGTTTTTTTTTAGCTTGCTACCTGGGAGTTACTTTTGTCTGATTCAGCATAGGGGTGAGGCTTTGTCTCCTGTTTAGCAACTTTACCTTAGGAACTGAGGTGGGGGTTGTTGATAGGTGGGCAGGACAATGGAAATTTCTGCCTGCAGAATGGCCGAGGTGGTAGTTTCACTTTCACAGATTGTTTCTCTCCCTTTGTCTGGGTCCCCAAGCTTGGAGTCATGTGCTGAGTGCCTTAGCCAAGGTCGGCCCAGAGCTCCAGAGCTCCAAAGCTCCAAAGGGCAGGCAGTGAGCAGCGAGAGTGGCCCTGGGCCTCCCACAGGGTACTTCAGCCAGGAATGGGACCTGTGTCTCTGAGGGGCGGGCACCTAGACCCTCCCTGAGTGACCAGCAGCTTGGTGCTGGGTGCTGGGCGAGAGACGATGTAGCCAGGGAGAGAGCCAAGACCTGAGACTACCACGCAGGCGGGAGTCCCCTATGGTGGAACAGCAGCAGCTGGGGGCCGCAATATCCGGCCCTGTGTGGGACAGAAGGTCCCCAGACCTCAGACTAGTGTGGCTAGTGGCAGGCTGGGGGATGGGGGAATAAAAGTAAGCGTCTTTTTGGGAATTCACATTCGGAGAATCTCACAAGTCCACCTATGCTGTCGCCATCTTACCAGAACCCCAAATATTTTCATTAAACCTGAAACTATGAGAAACACAACTCTTACAGCATGCACCCAGTGAGAAAACATATGCTTTTAATGAAAACCAGTAGAACACACATTTTACACAGAAGACCCAAGGTAGAGGCACATTTTATACCAAGTGCAGCAGTGACAGACCACTCTCATACAGAAATACACCCAGCAGAAGATATTTCAATTCAATGTGGAACGGTGTGAGATATAAATCTTATAGCATGCACCTCGTGAAAAAACACCCACTTCCAAGAAAAACACTTGAACACATATTTTACACAGCATGGTCCAGTTGGAACAACATTTTATACCAAGCAAAACAGTGACAGGACACTCTCATACAGAAATATACCCAGCAGAAGATGTAATCACTCAACATGAAATTGTGAAATACTCAACTCTTACAGCATGTTTTCTAGTGGGACAACACCCGCTGCCAATGAAAAACAGTTGAACACACATTTTATATAGCATGGTCCAATTTAGAGGTACATTTTATATCAAGTGCAACTGACAGATTGTTCTACAGAAATAAACCCAGCAGAAGACATTCTTGTTTACATGAAACTGTGAGAGACACGATACTTACAGCATGCATTCAGTGGGAAAACACCTGATTCCAACAAAAGAGAGTTGAACACATTTTTTTCACACAATGGCCCAAGTTAGAGGCACATTTTATACCAACTGTAACAGTGACAGACTACTTGCATACAGAAATATACCCAGCAAAAGATATTCTCATTCAACGTGAAACTGTGAGACACAACTCTTACAGCATGCACCCAGTGGGAAACAATCACTTCCAATGAAAAATATTTGAACACATATTTTACACAGCACAGCCTAAGTTAGAGGCGCATTTCATATCAAGTGCTACAGTGAAAGACGACCACTCAAATACAGAAAATATTCTCATTCAACATGAAAATGAGTGTAACAATTCTTACAGCATATACCTAGTGGGGAAATTCCCACTTCCATTGAAACACAATTAAACACACGTTATACACAGCATGACCCAAGTTAGAGGCACATTTAATACCACATGCAACA
Source organism: Cephalopachus bancanus (assembly GCA_027257055.1). Classification (NCBI taxonomy): domain Eukaryota; kingdom Metazoa; phylum Chordata; class Mammalia; order Primates; family Tarsiidae; genus Cephalopachus; species Cephalopachus bancanus. The sequence goes on along the minus strand of JAPVLO010001259.1, from coordinate 111,546 downwards.
GTGAGAGTCCACTCTCATACAGAAATACACCCTGCAGAACATAATCTCATTCAACGTGAAAGAGTTGCACAATTCTTTTTGCATGCTCTCCATTGGGAAACACCCCATTCCAATGAGAAATAGTTGAACACACAGTATACACAGCATGGCCAAAGCTAGATGTGTAAATGTGCAAGTGCAACATTGACGGACAGATCTTATACACAAATACACTTAGCAGCAGATAGTCTCATTCAACGTGAAACTGAGAAACACAACTCTTAAAGCAAATCTGCGTCCAATTAAAAAACTTTTGAATACACATTGCACACAGCATGGACCAAGTGAGAGGCACATTTTATACCAAATGCAACAGTGACAGACTGATCTCATACACAAATACATGCGGCAGCAGATAATCTAATTGAATGTGAAACTGTGAGAGACAGAATTCTTACAGCATGCATGAAGTGGGAAAGAAAACCCACCTCTAATGAAAAACAATTGAATACTCATTTTACACACCATGGTCTAAGTCATAAGAACATTTTATACTAAGTGAAACAGTGACAGTCATCTGTAATACAGAGGTTCATCCAGCAGCAAATAATCCCATTCAACATGAAATTGTGATCGACATGAAAATCAGTTGAACACACATTTTACACAGGGTGGCCTAAGTTAGAGGCATATTTTATACTAAGTGCAACAGTGACAGATCGTTGTCATACAGAAAATATTTTCATTCAACCTGAAACTATGAGAAACACAATTTTTACAGCATGCACCCAGTGGGAAAACATCAGCTTTTAACAAAAGCCAGTAGAACACGCATTTTACACAGAAGGCCCAAGGTAGAGGGACATTTTATACCAAGTGTTCAACTGTTTTTCTCTGGAACACATATTTTTCACACCATGGCTAAAGTTAGAGAACCATTTTACCCTAAGTGCAACAGTGACATACAGATCTCATACACAAATGCACCCAGCAGCAGATTATCTAATTCAACGTTAAACTGTGAGTGACAGAACACTTACAGCATGCACCCAATGTAGAAAAAACTCATCTCCAATAAAAAATAGTTGAGCACACATTTTACAAAGCAAGGTCCAAGTTAGAGGCACATTTCATTCCAAGTGCAACAGTGACAGAAAGATCTAATAAATAAATACACTCAACAGCAGATAATCTCATTCAATGTGAAACCGAGGGACACAACTCTTACAGCAAACCCTCCTCCAATGAAAAGCAGTTGAACACACCTTTTTACACAGTATGGTCCAAGTTAGAAGCACATTTTCGCCAGTGTAACTGTCACAGACAGATCTCATATGCAAATACACCCAGCAGCAGATAATTTCATTCAATGTGAAACCGTGAGAGACACAACCCTTTAAGCATGCACTCAGTGAGGAAAAATTCCCCTCAAACAAAAAATAGTTAAACACATATTTTACTCAGCATGGCCAAGTGCAAAAGTGAAAGACAGATCTTATACATAAATACGTTCAGCAGCAGATAATCTCATTCACCATGAAACTATGACAAACACAACACTTACATCAAATTCACCTGCAGTTAAAAACAGTTGAACACGTATTTTACCCAGCATTGCCCAAGTTAGAGTCATATTTTCTACAAAGTGCAGCAATGACAGAAAGATCTCATACACTATTACACCCTGAAGCAGTTAATCTCATTTAACGTGAAACTGTGAAAGACACAAGTCTTATAGTAAAACCGTATTTAGCCAAAACTGTTAAACACATAATTTTGCATAGTATGACCCAAGATAGAGACACATTTTATACCAAGTGCAACAGTGACAGACATAGCTCATACACAAACACACCAAGCATCAGTAAATCTCATTTAACATAAAACTGTGAGAGACACGAATCTTGCAGCATGCACCCAATGGGGGAAAAAAAAACACTGCTGCCAACGAAAAACAGTTGAAAACATATTTTACACAGCATGGGCCAAATAAGAGGCACACTGTATGACAAGTGCAACAGTGACAGACAGATCTCATGCACAAATACACCCAGCAGCAGATGATCTCATTCAATGTGAAACTGTGAGAGACACAACTCTCAAACCATGCACCCAGTGGGGAAAAAAATCCATCTCCAATGAAGAAGAGTGGAATACATATTTTAAGTAGCATGGTCCAAGTTGGAGGCACATTTTCTACCAAGTGCAACAGTTGGAGACAAAACTCATGCACAAATACACAGAGCAGCAGATAATCTCTTTCAGTGTGAAACTGTGAGAGACACAACTATTACAGCATGCAACCAGTGGAAAAAACTCACCTCCAATGATAAACAGTTGAACGTATATTTTACACAGCATAGATGAAATAAAAGGCACATTTTTTACCAAGTGCAACAATGACAGATTCCATGCACAAATACACCCAGCAGCAGATAATCTCATTCAAGGTGAAACTGTGAGACATAACAGTTTAGTATGCACCCAGTGGAAAAATGTCCACCTCCAATGAAAAACAGTTGAACACTCATTTTACACAGAATTGCTCACGTTAGAAGCACATTTTATACCAAGTGCAACAGTGACAGGCAGATCTCCTACACAAATACACCCAGCAGCGATAATCTCACTCAATGTGAAACTGAGAGAGACAAAATCTTTGGCATGCACCCAGTGGGAATAAACCCACATCCAATGGAAAACAGCTGAACAGACATTTTACACAGCATGGCCCAACCTAGAACCACATTTTATACCAAGTGCAACAGTGACAGACATTTCTCATACACAAATACACCCAGCAGCAAACAATCTAATTCAACGTGAAACTGGGAGAGAAAAAACTCTCTTATTACAAACCCACCTCAAATGAAAAACTGTTTGAATGCATATTTAACTCAGCATGGCCGAAGTTAGAGGCACATTTACTACCAAGAGCAACAGTGACAGACAGGTCTTATACACAAATACACCCAGCAGCAGATAATCTCATTCAATGGGAAACTGTGAAAGACACAACTCTTACACCATGAACCCAGTGGGAAAAAAATCCGCCTCCAACAAAAAACAGTGGAACACATATTTTACAGAGTATAGCCCAATTTAGAGGCACATTTTCTACCAAGTGCAACAATGAGAGGCCAAGCTCATACAAAAATACACCCAGAAGATGATAATTTCATTCAATGTGAAACTGTGAGAGACACAATAATTGCATCATGCACTGAGTGGGAAAAAACCCACCTCCAACAAGAACCTATTGAACACGCATTTTACACAGTATGGCCCAAGTTAGAGTCACATTTTATACCAAGTACAAGAATGAAAGACACCCATCAGCAAATAATCTCATTCAACATGAGACTGTGAGAGACACAACTCTTACAGCAACCCCCTCCAATGAAAAACTGTTGAACACATATTTTTCACAGCATGGCACAAGTTACAGGTATATTTTATATCAAGTGCATCAGTGACAGATAGTTCTCATACAAAAATTTATCTAGAAGCAGATAATCTCATTCAACTTGAAACTTTGAGAGACATAACTCTTACAGCAAACCCCTGTCCAAAGAAACCAGTTGAGGAGTGTTGGGAAGGTAGCTGGTGAGTCAGTCAGACTATGCAAGTCCCAGTGTGAGTGAGTGAATGTCTGAAAATTTTGTGTATGTGTTGGTGAGCGAGTGGGTATGCGAGTGGCTGACTGAGTGAGGGCTAGGGAGCTAGTGGCCAGGGCTCTCCTGACAGTGGCTGGTGCTGCAGCTGCTTAGCTTGGACCCTAGTGATTCCTAGGATGCAGAAGCCAATTTTAAAAAGTCAAAAAAACACTTCCTGGGAAGAAGATGCTGGGAGAGACTGACTAAGTGGGGGCTCGTGAGCAAGTGTCCAGGGCCCTCCTGGTGAAGCAGCTGGTGCTGCAGATGCTCTGCTTGGTACCTAGCACTTCCTGAGTCGCAGAAGCTGAGTGCCATTTTTTAAAATGGACAAAAGTTTTCCTGCAAAGAAGGAGCAGGGAGAGACTGCTGGCTACAGGCTCTGTCTCAGCACTGCAGCAGGAGAGAGTACTGACTCCAGGCTTTGCCTCACCACTGCAGCACCTGACCAGATACTGGCAACAGGGGCTGTGGAGGGAGCCCAGAGACAGAGCCCCACTGGAGAATATGAAAGAAGCACTCCGCCACCATCTTGAAAATGGGGCAGGAAAGTGCTCTGACTGGCTCACCACAGAGAAACAGACCTGATCTCTGTGACTGGCAGATCAACTACTCAGGGGTTGATTGTGACCCAGAGGGTGTATCCTGAAAGCACAAACTTCAGAGGTACCTGATGAGTGCTGAGTCTCAGGCGCCCTACCCCCTAAACTGATCCAGCCATGGGACAAAAGGTGTGGCCAGAAAAGGATGAAGAAGAACTCCAAAGAGATCAGTGAATAAATCCAGAGCCTGGATCAGGGAAGAATAGAGGGCTGAGCAATCATCAGAAATAAAAGTCTCTCCCACTGGCACAGATTAATGGAACTAAAGAGAAAAGCAAAAATCTGTCACAAATGAGAAAAAGCAAACAGAAGACCACAGGTAATTTCAAGTGTGACAAAGAAAAAACTCCTGAAAAATCAGCCCTCTGAGCCAAAACAATAGAAGTCACCAATGACTGGCCCCAGAATATGACAGGGATTAGAGAATGAATGGAAAGAGTGAATAAGACTCAAGAAAGACAAGATGCAACACTGAAAGAACTTGTAACAGAGAATTTAGCAATAAAAATTCTCATCTAGGAAATAAATAATAAGATTATAAGCATGGAGAGTGAATGTAATCTAGCAGAAGAAATAATCTCAGAACTTGAATACCAGAACATGGAATTAAGCCAATCTGTAAAAAACATAAAGAAAACTCAGAAAGAAATAACAAAACCTACAAGAGACATGCAATTATATCAAGACGCTGAACCTACACCTGATTGGTGTCCCAGAAGAAGAAAGGAAAGTGGAGAATACCTTAGGGCTAGTATTCTAAGAGGTAATCCAAGAACACTTTCCCCATCTCACAAGAAAAGTGACCAGCCAAACACAAGAGACATGGAGAACCCCCACAAGATAACAAATGAGAAGACCAACCCCTAGACACGTATTAATTCACCTACACAAAGAAGGCACAAAAGAAAAATTACTAAAGGCAGCAAGAAAGGTCAGACTACCTACTGGGGAAAACCAGTCAGAACAGCAGCAGAGATATCAGCAGAATCACTACAAGCAAGAAGAGACTGGAGTCAAATATTCTAAGTCCTCAAAGATAAACAGTTTCAACAATTTCCTACTCATCCAAGCTCAGATTCATCAGTCATGGAGAATTAAAGTCCTTCCCAGACATCCAATCCCTAAAAGGTTATGCAGCTTCCAGACCAGCTCTCCAGGAGACACTTAAAAAGGTATAACGCACAGAAGAAAGAAAAAGAAGAATGACCACACATTCCCCAAGAAAACAGCAGAGCACAGAATCAACAGAGAATGCAGCACAACAACAAACTTAAAAACATACACATACATCAACCCCTAAGCCAAAAGAAAACAAGCAAACAAAGAAAAAATTTTATAAGAACCTCATGACTGGGATAAACAATCACATTTCAATAAACAGCCTGAATGTGAATGTACTAAATGCACCACTGAAAAGACACAGAATGGCAAACTGGATAAGAAACCATGATCCAATAATTTGCTGCACCCAGGAAACTCATCTCACCACAAGGGATGCACACAGACTCAAAGTTAAAGGATGGAAAATGAGTTTCCAGGCAAATGGATCAAAAAAGAAGGTGTCGAGGACCAGCCCCGACCTGAGGGGAGTTGGACCTGCTCCAGGGAATCAGGACACGGCAAGAAGAAACAACTCGGAGGCAGTTCTTCTGGGATCAGTCTGATCAGGACTGAGTCCGTTTATTCTCAGTTCTACACCAGAATTTATACCATTTTTCAAGACCTCCAGCAGTATGAAATATTTCTGCTGGGGGCACATGATTCCAATGACGCACACAATATATGTGGAAATCTGCATTACATACATGCTTCAAGCACAATAGATAACAAACTCTCTGAAGCATGATGATTTCACAAAACTTTCATTAACAGTTATTTTTATTTTAGTACGATGAATAACCATAATAATAACTAAATTTTACTATTCAAGATTACAATTTAACTAAGCATAAACTGAGTGAAGAAATAGGAATGCTGAGTACAGTGTCCCTCAAACCCTAAATCCATATAAAATAAGGAAGAGAAAGACACTGGTATCAACATCCCCCAACTTACTATGTGAATATATGTTTCCTATAAAAGTGAAAAGTATGCCAACATTTCGTCCCCCGATACACCTGTGACTGGATCTCTATCTGCCATGCATAAGCATATCAGGAGATAATTCCCAAGCACAAAACTTATACCAGCCGTAAATGTTGTACACTAAAAATTATCTCCAAATACCTATTATAAAGTAATAAAATGATAGAACATACATTAGTCAGAAGAAGAAATAGAGAGGCGCTAGTCTCAGTGTCTCACAAGCTTTAAACTTTAAATCTTCAAAGCCTGTCACAGACACTGTACTCCAGAGTCCCTCGTGAAATGCCAAATAGTGAGAGGCAGAAAACGTTAACTGCAGTGAACGACAAACCCAATGCTTACTTTACCATTGAAGTCTGCCAGACACTGAAGTCAACGCCTCTAAGCAGAAATTCATAGTGCAAGATTGAAATTCAAAAGTAAGTGCAAGTGTCTAGGCTTCACTCTCTAACAGGCCCGTGAGTGAGTTTCATATTACCATACACAGGCACATTAGAGGGCAGGTCCCAAGCAGAAGGAGACAAAGCAACAGGCACAGATTCACACAGTGTAGTATAATATGTGAGTAAAACTATAAATGTATATATATTTTTCTAAAACTTCCTGCTAGAGGGTCTGCTTTAATAAATCAAATAGTAGCTGTCACACTCTTGGACAATGAAATGCACGGTTGCCATGATGATGGCCAGGGGCGGAGGCAGGCTAAGAGTTTCAGCACGTAATGAAACTAGGAATGTTCTGCCTGCCTAGACACAAGAAAACAAAACTATTAAAGCAATTTTGGCTTACAGGAACAAAAGCTGCATAGTTACTTCTGGGAGGCAGAAACTTAAGAATGGCTCAGAGAGTCAGAGAGAAATGGAAACTTAAAGCACATAATGTTTTTCTGCTGTAAGACTTTACCTAAAATTTTAGCCTAACTGGTTAAAAGGTTTACTTTCAAATAATATAAGCTTTTATGTCACATATACAAACTGGTCACTATTCATATATCAGTACTACAGGTGTCACTGATGCTTTTATGTCAAAAGCATATCTCCAACATGGGCCTTCAAAGGCCTCAACTGTATAGCTGTAGATGTTGGCTCCCAACAAGAAGGCAGGAGTTGCAATCTTAATATCAGACAAAACAACCTTTAAGCTATCAAAAATTAAAAGAGATACAAAAAGACACTACGTAATGATTAGAAAGAAGAGGTTAAATCCATCAACAAGAAATATTCATCCTAAACATATATGCACCCAGCACAGAAGCAACAGCATTTATAAAGCAACGACTTAAGTAAACTAAAAAAAAGATATTGACTATAACACTATTATAGCAGGGTACTTGAATACCTCACTAATAGCCCTAGATAGATCATTGAGGCATAAAAAAAAAAATCAACAAGAGGATACAGAACCTAAACTTGACCACTCGGCCAAATGGACTTAATAGATACTTACAGAATACTCCACCCAACCACCACATTCTACTCATCATCACATGGAACATACTCCAAGATTGATCACATCCTTGGCCATAAATCAAGCATAAACATATTCCATAAGGTTGAACTATTGCCATGCACCTTCTCAGACCATAGTGGAATAAAAATAGATATCAACACCAGCAAAATTTCCCCAAAGCCCACAAAGACATGAACACTAAGCAGCATAATGCTGAACGACTACTTGTTCAACACTGAAATCAAAGCAGAAATTAAAAGATTCCTGAAAACAAATGAAAATGAAGAAAAATCTTACTAAAACCTTGGGGATAACATGAAATCAGTTCTAAGGGGGAAATTTATATCTCTGTGAGCACACATCAAGAAAAAGGGAATATCACAAGTTCAGAGCCTAATAAATCACCTAAGAGAGCTTGAAAGAGAAGAACACCAAAATTCTAACTTTAGTGGGAGAATCCAAATCACCAAAATACAAGCCCAAATATGGGACACAGATGAAAAAAATATCATGGAAAGCATGAACAAAACAAAAAGTGTTTCTTTGAAAGAATTAACAAGATTGATGGTCCCCAAGTCAGAATGAACTTAAAAAGAGAGAAAAAGTCCAAATAGCACAATCAGAAATAGAATTGATCAAATTACAAATGACTACGAAGAAATCCAAAAGATTATCAGAGATTACTATGCACACCTATCTGGAAACAAACTTGATAACCTAAATGCAATGGAGTACTTTTTCATAACACAACCTCCCTTGGTTGACACAAGAAGACATTGAGATACTAAATAAACCAATAAAAGCTCAGGAAATTGGCTTGGTTATAAGAAAACTACCTACACACAAAAAAAGTCCTGAACGGGGTGGATTTTCAGCAGAATTCTACAAAATGTACAAGGAGGAGCTGATATCATACCTAATAAAGGTATTCCAGGCAATTGAAAAAGATGGAATTCTCCCCAAATCACATTACGAAGCTAACATCACACGGATACCCAAACTGGGTAAAGATCCAACAAAAGAGAACTACAGGCCAATATCCCTTATGAACATAGATGCAAAAATCGTCAACAAGATTCTAAAAAATTGGATCCAAAAACACATCTCAAAAATCTTCCACCATGACCAAGTAGGCTTCATCCCTAGAATGCATGGCTGGGTCAATATCTGCAAGACCATAAGTATAATTACATGCATCAACAGATGTAAAAACAGCAACCACATGATTATATCATTAGATGCAGAAAAAGCTGTTGATAAAATCCAGCATACTTTCTTGATAGAAACCCTCAAACACCAAGGTATAGAAGGAACATGCCTCAAAACAGGAAGTACCATCTATGCTAAACCCACAGCTAGCATATTGCTAAATGGACAGAAACTGAAACATTTCCCATGAAAACTGGAACAAGACAATGCTGCCCACTCTCACCCCTCTTGATCAACATTGTGTTGGAAGTCCTAGCCAGGTAAATTAGATAAGAGAAGGAATCAGGGGTATCCAACTAGGAAAAGAGGAAATTAAGTTATCCCTCTTTGCTGACGATACTATCCTACAACTTGAAAATCCAAGAGAATCTGTCAAAAACCTGCTTGCACCAATAAAGGACTTCAGAAAAGTCTTGGGGTACAAAATAAATGTGGAAAAGACAGTTGCATTTTTATACACCAACGACAAGCAGACGGAGAACCAAATAAAAAGAAAAGCACATTCCCATTCACAATAGCCACAAAATAAATGAAATACCTTAGCATCTTCCTAACCAGAGAAATGAAAGCCCTCTACAATGAGAATTACAAAACACTGCTCAAAGAAATCCAAGAAGATACAAACAAATAGAACAATATTCCATGCTCACGGATATGAGCAATCAACATTGTTGAGATGTTCATCCTACAAAAGGCAATCTACAGATTCAATGCAATACCCATTAAATTACCAACATAATTTTTCTTGGACTTGGAAATGACAGTACATAAATTCATATGGAAACATAAATAACCATGAAGCCAAAACAATCCTTAGCAAAAGAAACAAAGCGGGAGATATCACATTTCCAGACTTCAAACTTTACTATAAGGTTACAGTAATTAAAACAGCCTGGTATTGGTATAAGAACAGGCACATAGACCAATGAAACAGGATACAGATTCCGGAAGCAAAGCCTCAATTCCTTAACCAACTCATCTTTGACAAAGCCTTCAACGACCACTGGAGAGAGGAGAACCTATTCCATAAATTATGCTGGGGATACTGGCTGACCACATGCAGAAGATTAAAACAGGACCCCTACCTATCACAATACACAAAAAAAACCTCTAAATGGATCAAAGACCTAAACATAAAACCTCAAACTATAAGAATCTTAGAAAATGCAGTAGACACTCTTATGGAAATTGAAACTGGCAACCAATTCCTTATCAATCCCTATAATGCCCATACCAGAAGAAATAAGATAGACAAGTAGGACCACAACAAACTAAAGAGCTACTGCAAAGCAAAATAAACCATCAAGAGAACTGGGAGACAGTCCACAGAATGGGAGAAAATATTTGTCAACTGTATATATGACAAAGGCCTAACAGCTAGGATCTACAAGGAACTCAAATGCACCAAAAGGAAAAAAAAACAGCTCCATCAAAAAGTGGGCAAAAGACATGAATAGATATTTCTCAAAATAAGATATACAAGCAGTCAACGGACACATGTAAAAGTGCTCAGCCTCATTCATCATCCAATAAATGCAAATCAAAACAACATTGAGATACCACCTAAACCTAGTAAGAATGGGCACCATTAAGGAAAAACAAAAAGAAAAAAAAAAGATGTTGGTGAAGATATGGTTAAAAAAGAACACTTCTACACTGCTGATGGGAATGCAAACTAGTGCAACCTCTTTGAAAGACATGTGGTGATTTCTGAAAGAACTAGAAATTGACCTTCCATATGACCCAGCAATTCTCCTTGGTAATATACCCAGAGGAACTCAAATCATTCTACAAAAAAGATACCTGCTCACGTATGTTTGTTGCAGCTCTATTTACAATAGTAAAAACATGGAACCAACCGTGCTACCCACTGAAGGTGGCCTGGATAAAAAAATTTTGGTACATATACACAATGAAATATTATGCAGGTATAAAGAAGGACATACATATGGACTTCACAGCAACTTGGATGGATTTAGAGTCTATCATACTCAGTGATCTACCACAGAAACAAACAACAGAGTACTATACATTTTCATTCATAAGTGAACCTTGAACAATTATCATAGTATTATAAGAAAGGGATTGGCAGCAGTGGGAAACTGCTAGAGGGGTTGGGATTGACAATTGAGGGAAACTGCCAGGGGAGGGAGGGGCACACCTCATCAACAAGGATACCTGCAGAATAAACATTTGTATACCTAACCCTGAATTGTACCCCACATCTTTTTTTCCCTTTTAATTTTTATTTTGAAATTGTGGGGTACAATTCAGGGTCAGGTATACACATGTTCATTGTGCAGGTACCCTTATTGATGAAGTGTGTCCTTCCCCAGGTGGATATCGACTATTGTCAGTCTCAGCTCCAGACTCCCCACCACCCTCCCCGCTGTTTCCCACTACTTTCAATCCCTTTCCTACAGTAATATGGTAGCTGTTCAAGGTTCACTTATGAGTGAGAACATGTGGTACTCAGCTCTTTGTTTCTGTGAGTGATCACTCAGTATTATAAACTCTAATTCCATCCAGGTTGCTGCAAAGTTCATGATTTTGTTCTTCTTTATGGCCACATAATATTCCATTGTATATATGCACCACATTTTTTTATCCAGTCCTCTTTTGATGAGCAGTATGGTTGATTTCATGTTCTTACTATTGTGGACAATGCTGTGATAAACATACGTGTGCAGGTATCTTTTTTATAGAGTGACCTGAGTTCTTCCAGGTATATTCCCAGTAGGGGGATTGTGGGGTCATATGGAAGGTGAATTTTTAGAACTTTTAGGAATCGCCACACTGATTTCCACAGAGGCTGTACTAGTTTACACCCCCACCAACAGTGTAGATGTGTTCCCTTTTCAACACATCCTCTCCAGCATCTGTTATCTTTTGACTTATTGATGATGGCCATTCTGGCTGGAGTTAGGTGGTATAGGTGTAGCTTTAATTTGCATATCCTTGAGGACTAGTAAGGCTGAACATTTTTTCATGTGTCTGTTGGCTGCTTGTATGTCTTCTTTTGAGAAGTGTCTATTCATATCTTTTGCCCACTTTGTAATGGGGCTGTTTGTTTTTTTCTTTTCAGCATGTTTGAGTTCCTTGTGGATCCTTGATGTTAGGCCTTTGTCAGACATGGAGTTGGTAAGTATAGTTTCCCAGTCTGTGGGCTGTCTCTCTGCTCTCTTGATGGTTTCTTTGGACCCCACATCTTTAAAAGAAAAAGAAAAACAGTTGACCACACATTTTACACTGCTTGGCAAAAGTTAGGATCACATTTTATACCTAGTGCAAAAGTGATAGATCTCATACACAAATACACCCAGCAGCAGATAATCTCATTCAAAGTGTAACTGTGAGAGACACAACTCTTACACATGCACGCAGTGGAAAAATCTGCCTCCAATGAAAAACAGTGGAACACACCTTTTACACAGCATGGCCCAAGTTAGAGGTACATTTTCTACCAAGTGCAACAGTGAGAGACAAAACTCATATGCAAATACACCCAGTAGCAGTTAATCACATTCAGTGTGAAACTGAGTGACACAACTTTTACACCATGCAAACAGTAGGAAAAAAACCCATTTCAAGTGAAAAACCATTGAATATACATTTTATACAGCATGGCTAAGTTAGAAAAACATTTTACACCTAGTGCAACAGTGATAGACAGATCTCATACAAAAATACACCCAGCAGTAGATAATCTTATTCAAAGTGAAACTGTGAGAGACACAATTCTTACAGCAAACCTGCCTCCCAGGCAAAACAGTTCAGCACCCATTTACTCAGCATGCCCCAAGCTAGAGGCACATTTTCTTATTTTTTTTTTTTTGAGTTGGAGTCTCACTCCATTGCCCAGACTGGAGTGCAGTGGCCGCTCCCAGCCACTGCAGCCTCGACCAGCTGGGCTCCGGTGATCCTTCCGCCTCAGCCTTCCAAGTAGCCGGAACTACAGGTGTGCGTTACCACACCTGGCTAATTTTTTGATTTATTGTAGAGATGAGGTCTCACCAAGTTGCCCAGGCGGGTCTCGAACCCACTGGCTCAGGCAATCCACTCACCTCAGCCTCAGGCGTGGGATTACAGGCTGAGCCACCGAGCCCGGCTGGAGGCACATTTTCTACCAAGTGCAACAGTGACAGATGGATCTTACACAAAAATACACCCAGCAGCAGATAATCTCATTCAGCATGAAACTGTGACAGACAAAACCCAGTAGCATGCATCCAGTGGGGAAAAACCCACATCCAATGAAAACAGTTGAACACATATTTTATAAAGAATGCCTCAAGTTTGAAGCTCATTTTATACCAAGTGCAACAGTGACAGACAGATCTCATACACAAATAAACTCAGTAGTAGAAAATCTCATTCAAGGTGACACTGTGAGAGAAACAACTCTTACAGCAAACCTTCCTCCAATGAAAAATAGTTGAACACACATTTTACATAACATGGCCGAAGTTGGAGGCACATTTTATACCAAGTGCAACAGTGACAGTAATATCTAATACACAAATACACCCAGCAGCATTTAATCTCACACAATGTAAAACTATGAGAGACATAAATCTTATAGTGTGCACCCAATGGGAAAACACTCACCACCAGTGAAAAACAGTTGAACTACATTTATACAGCATGGCCCAAGGAAGAGAGAGGCACAATTTACACCAAGTACAACAGTGAGAGCCATATCTCATACACAAATAAACCCAGCAGTAGAAAATCTCATTCAAGGTGACACTGTGAGAGAAACAACTCTTACAGCAAACCTGCCTCCAATGAAAAATAGTCTTGCATGTGAACACACCCAGTAGCAGATAATGTCATTTAACGTGAAACTGTGAGACACAACTCTTACACCATGCACCCAGTGGGAAAAGACCCACTTCTAACAAAAAACAGTGGAACACACATTTTACACAGCATGGCCCAAGTTGAAGCCATATTTCCTACAAAGTGCAACAGTGAGAGATAGCACTCATACACAAATACACCCAGCAGCAGATAATCTCATTCAATGTTAAACTGTAAGAGACACAACTCTTACAGCAGGAACCCAGTGAGAAAAAACTCACCTCAAAAGAATAATAGTTAAACACACATTTTACACAGCATGGCCCATGTTAGTGGCACATTTTATGCCAAGTGCAACAGTGACGGACAGATCTCATACACAGATACACCCAACAGCAAATAATCTCATACAGCATAAACCTCTGAGAGACACAACACTTACAGGAAACTCACATCCAACTAAAACAGTTGAGCATACATTTACTGTGCCTGGCCCAATTAGAGACATATTTTATACCAAGATCTCATACACAAATACAACCACCGGCAGATAATCTCGTTCAACATGAAATTGAGAGACGCAACTCTTACAGCAAACTCTCCTGCAACAAAAACTGTTAAACCAACAGTTTACAGAGCATGGTCCAGGATAGAGGCACGTTTTTTCCAAGTGCAAAGGTGACAGACAGATCTCAAAAAACAAAAAACAAACAAACAAAAAACACCCAGCAGTAGATATTCTCATTCAACGTGAAACTGAGAGAGACACATGTCTTACAGCATTCACCTAGTGAGGAATAACCTGCCTCCAACATAAAACAGGTGAACACAGATTTTACACAGCATGGCTCAAGTTATAGGCACATTTTATACCAAGTGAAACAGTGACAGACAGATCTCATACATAAATGCAATCAACAGGAAATAATCTCATTCAACATGAAACTGTGAGAGAAACAACTCTTACAGCAAAACTGCCTCCAACATAAAGTACTTAAATACACATTTAACACAGTATGCCTCAAGTTAGAGGCACATTTTCCACTAAGTGCAAAAGAATCATAGAGATCTCACACACAAATACACCCAGCAGCAGATAATCTCATTCAATGTAAAAGAGTGAGAGACGCAACTCTGACAACATGCACCAAGTGGTTAAAAAAAAACCCACCTCTAGCTGGGCTCGGTGGCTCAGCCTGTAATCCCGCGCCTTTGTGAGGCTGAGGTAAGTGGATTGCCTGAGCCCGTGGGTTCGAGACCCGCCTGGGCAGCGAGACCACATCTCTACAATAAATCAAAAAATCAGCCGGGCGTGGTAGCGCATGCCTGTAATTCCGGCTACTCGGAAGGCTGAGGCGGAAGGATCGCCGGAGCCCAGCAGGTCGTGGCTGCGGTGGCCGGGAGCGGCCACTGCACTCCAGTCTGGGCGACAGAGTAAGACTCCAATTGAAAAAAAAAAAAGCCCACCTCTAACGAAAAACAGTGGCACACATTTTAAACAGCATGGCTCAAGTCAGAGGCACATTTTCTACAAGTGCAACAGTGACAGACAGATTTCATACACAAATATACCCAGCATCAGATTATCTCTTTCTTTTTTTTTTCTTTATTTTAAAGATGTGGGATACAATTTAGGGTCAGGTATAAAAATGTTAATTATGTATGCAGGTACCCTTGTTGATGGAGTGTGCCCCTCACTTCTCTGGCAGTTTCCCTCAACTGCCAATGCAACCCCCCACCCTGAAAGTTTCCCACTACTACCAATCCTTTTTTAATAGTGTTATGATAATTGATCAAGGTTTGCTTATGAGTGAGAACTCTGTTCTTTGTTTCTGTGATAGATCACTGATTATGATCAACCCTAAATCCATCCAGGCTGATGAAAAGCCCATATATTTGTCCTTCTTTATGGCTTCATAATATTCCATTGTGTATATGCACCACAATAAAAAAAAATCCAGCCCAACTTGGATGGACAGCATGGTTGGTTCCATGTTTTTGCCATTTCTGTCCTATTCCATTGGTCGATATGCCTGTTCTTGTACCAATGCCAGGTTGTTTTGATTATTGTGGATTTATAGCTTTGTTTCTTTTGCTAAGGATTGTTTTGACTATTCGTGGTCGTTTATAGTTTCCATATGAATTTCTGTATTGTCATTTCTAGGTCTAAGAAGAATGATGTTGATAATTTAGTGGGTATTGCATTGTGTCTGTAGATTGCCTTTGGTAGGATGGACATCTTAACAATGTTGATTTTTCCTACCCATGAGCATAGAATATTTTTCCATTTGTTTGTGTCTTCTTGAATTTCTTTGAGGAGTGTTTTGTAGTTCTCCTTGTAAAGGTCTTTCACTTCTCTGGTTAGGAAGATGCCAAGGTATTTCATTTATTTTGTGGCTATTGTGAATGGGATTGTACTTTTTATCTGGTTCTTTGCCTGCTTGTTGTTGGTGTATAAGAATGCGACTGTCTTTTGAACATTTATTTTGTACCCCGAGACTTTTTTGCAAGTGAGTTTAGACTGATTCTTTTGGACTTTCGAAGTATAGGATCATATTGTCAGCAAAGAGGGATAACTTGACTTCCTCTTTTCCTATATGGAAAACCTCTGATTTCCTTCTCTTGTCTAAATTCCCTATCTAGGACTTCCCACACAATGTTGAATAAGAGGGGTGAGAGTGGATGCTTTGGATAGACACAATCTTACAGTGTGCAACCAATGATAGAAAACCCACCTCCAACGAGAAACATATGAACACACATTTTTTCACAGCCTGGCCCAAGAGGCTCATTTTCTACCAAGCACAGCAATGACAGACAGATCTCACACAAATACACCCAGCAGCAGATAATCTCATTCAACGTGAAACTGTGAGAGACACAACTCTTACACCATGCAGCCAGTGGAAAAAATTCACCTCCAATGAAAAACAGTGGAACACACATTTTACACAGCTTTGCCTAAGTCTGAGGCATATTTTCTACCAAGTGCAACAGTGAGAGATAAAACTCATACAAAAATAAACCCAGATGCCAATAATCTCATTCAACGTGAAACTGTGAGAGGCACAACTCTTACTGCATGCACGGAGCGGGAAAAAACCCGCCTCTAACAAAAAACAATTGAACACACATTTTTGTAAATCATGGCCCAAGTTACAGGCACATTTTATACCAAGTCCAATAGTGACAGACTGATCTTTTACAAAAAGACACCCAGCAGCAGATAATCTCTTTTAACATGAAACTGTGAGAGACACAACTCTTATAGCATGCACCCTGTTGAAAAACCCACCTCAAATTAAAAACAGTTGAACACATATGTTGTTCAGCATGGCCCAAGTTAGAGGCACATTTACTACCAAGTGCAACAGTGACAGACAGATCTCATACACAAATACATCCAGCAGCAAAGAATCTCATTTAAAGTAAAACTCTGAGACACATAACTCTTACAGCAAACCTGCCTCCAACAAAAAAGAGTTGAACACACATTTACTCAGTATGGCCCAAATTAGAGGCACATTTTATACCAAGTGCAACAATGACAGACATATCTCAAACAAAAAACCACGCAGCAGCAGATAATCTCATTCAGTGCGAAACTGTGGCAGGAAAAAACCCTTTAGCATGCACCCAGTGGGAAAAACCCACATCCAACAAAAAACAGTTGAACACACATTTAATACAGAAATGATCCAAGTTAGAGACACATTTTATACACAGTGCCACAGTGGCAGACAGATCTAATACACAAATACACCGAGTAGCAGATAATCTCATTCAGCGTGAAACTGTGAGAGAAACAACTCTTACAGCAAACACGCATCAAAAGAAAAACAGTTGAACACACATTTTACACAGCATGGCAGTAGAGGCACATTTTATACCAAGTGCCTCAGTGGCAGACATATCTCATTCACAAACACACCTAACAGCAGTTAATCTCATTCAATCTAAAACTGTGAGAGACACAAATCTTACAGCATGCACCCAATGAGAAAAACCCACCTCTAATGAGGAACAGTTGAATACACATTTTTCATAGCATGGCCCAAGGAAGAGGCACATTTTATACTAAGTGCAACAGTGACAGACAGATCTCATACACAAACACCCTGCAGCAGATAAACTCATTCAACGTGAAACTGTGATAGACACAATGCTTACAGCATGCATTCAGTGTTTAAAAACCTGCCTCCAACGAAAAACTGTTGAACACACATTTTACACAGCATGGCCCAAGTTAGAGGTACATTCTCTATTAAATGCAACAGTGGCATACACATCTCATACATAAGTACCCCCAGCAGCTGATAATCTCATTCAATGTCAAACTGTGAGAGAAGTGTGTAGGGGCAAAAAGTATGTGTTTGTAGTGGATGTGCATTGGAGAGGTGCACAGCAGGTTTGTGTTGTGAGTGCATGTTGGAGGGGCGCATAGCATGTGTGTTGTGTAAACAATGGGGTGTGCATAGCATGTGTGTGCTATGGGTGCACATTGGTGGGTGCACGTTATGTGTGTTGGGTGCACATTTGTGAGTGCAGAGCATGTGTTTGTTGTGGGTGCATACTGAAGAGGTATACAGCAGTTTTGTGCTGTGGGTGCATATTGGAAGGGTTCACAGCATGTGTGCTGTTGAGAGACATTGAAAGGTTCACAGCATTTGTGTGTTGGGGGTGTAAGTTTGACAGATGCACAGCATGTATGCACTGGTTGCACTTGGTTGGGTACACAACATGTGTGTAGTGGGTGTACATTCGAGGGGCACACAGCAGTTGTGCTTTGTGGGTGTACCTTGGAAAGAGTGTAGAGCATTTGTGTGTTGGTGCATTTGGGTGTGGTGCACAGCATGTGCTTGTTGTGAAAGCACATAGAATGGGCACACAGTTGGTTATTGTGTGGATACACTTAGAAGGCATAGCATGTCTGTGTGGTTGCTGAACATTGGAGGGGTGTAGGAAATGTGTGGGTTGTATGTGCACATTGGGGGGTTACACAGCAGGGGTATCTTGGGTGTATTTTTGGAGGTGCAAAGCATGTATATGTTATGAGAGTATGTTGCAGGGTTGCACAGCATGTGTGAATTGTGTGTGTGCATTGAAGGGGTGCACAGTAGGTGTGTGTTGATGAAGGTATGGAGGGGCACAAAACATGTTTGTCATTGATGCACATTGGAGAGGTGCACAGTAGTTTTGTGTTGTGGATGCACTTTGGAGGGGTGCACAGAATGTGTGTGTTGGGTAGACATGGTGTGTGCAAAGCATATGTGTGCTATGGGTGCATAACGTGTGTATTGGATACACACTGGTGAGTACACGTGTGTATTGTTGGTGCACATTGGAGGCTCAAAGAATGTGTGCGTTTGTGTGCACATTGGAGTTTTGCACAGCATGTGTATCTTGGGTGCATGTTTGCGAGTGTACAGTATGTGTACATTATGAGTGTACATTGGAGTCATGCACAATATTTGTGTATTTTGGGTGCACATTGAAGGCGGCACAGTAAGTGTGTGTTGTCAATAAAGGTGTGGAGGAATACACAGCATGGATTTCTAGTGGATGCTCCCTGGAGATGTGCAAAGCAAGTTTGTGTTGTGAGTGCACATTGGAGGGGCACATAGTATATATATTTTGGGGGTGCACCTTTGAAAGGGTGCACAGCATTTTTGTATCTGGTAAACATGAGGAGTGCACTGCATGTGTGTGCTTTAGTTGTACATTTGTGGGTGAAAAACATGGATACGTTGGGTGCCCATTTTGTGTGTGCATAGCATGTGTGTGTTGTGTGTACACATTGGTGTGGTACAAAGAATGTGTGTGTTGTGTGGTCACATTGTATTGCTGTAGAGCAAGTGTATCTTGTGTGCATGCTTGGGGGAGCACAGCATGTGCATGTTATGAGTGTATGTTGGAGGGTGCACAAGTATGAGTGTATTGTGGGTGCATATTGGAGGGATGCACAGTATGTGTGTGCTGTTGGTGAAGGTGTGAGGGGAACACAGCGTGTGTTTGCAGTGGATGTGCATTGGAGAGTTGCACAGTAGGTTTAAGTTGTGAGTGCATGTTGGAGAGGCACATAGCATGTGTGTGTTGGGTAAACACGTGGTGTACACAGCATTTGTGTGTTATGGGTGCACATTGATGGTTGTACAATGTTGGGAGCCAACATCTATAGCTACATGGCTGAGGCCTGTAAAGGCCCATCTGGAAGATCACCTCTGACATAGGATGTCAGTTATATCTATAATATTGGCGTGTGATTAGTGACCAGTGTGCATACATGGCAGTAAAGCCTGATGGAAAGCTGCTCAGCAGAATTATCTTATATGATTCTAAGTTGTATTTCTTTTTAGATATTTTTCAAACTTCTATTTTCTTGGTAGACTGGTGAGTCAGTTCTAAAGCAGTTTCCCCTAGAGCTAAGATTAGAGACTAAATTACCTTCATAGTCTTATTGCCCTGTTCCTGGCCAGGCAGAAACGATTGCTATTGTCCCATTATAGGCTATGCATTTCCTTGTCTTTGTTTTGTTAAATACCGAAAACTGTCTGCACCCCAAAGCCATTAACTTGGCGACTATGCCTTTGTTTCATACCGAAACTCTGCCTCTGTTTACCTCAGCCCGAGGCCATGTGGCCATGCATTTCCTTACTCAGGAGTGTGAAAGCTACTATATGATTTCTAGAGTAGACTTGTTAGGATAAAATATAATTTATACACTTATAGTTACGTTTTAGAGTATATTTGAGTAAACTTATGCTTGCTGTTTTGTTTCTTTTGGCTACATTATTTAAATATAATAGTTATTATACGATTTATAAAAGAATTAAGGATATAGCATAGTATTAAAGGTCAATCATTACAAAAATTAAAGTTTAGACATAGGAAATTCATTTAAGTCATGGTAAGGTTTTATAATTTAAGAATAAGTTTTAATTGTTATAGAATTACAGGACACTACATTAAACCATAATAGATTAATAGAATAACTGAGTCATTTAAGTAAACTTACAGATTATAGTATAGTGTTAAGTTGATAATATTAATCATTAAAAATATTAGGAGTCAGTAAACTTGGATTTAACTTAGAAAAGTTTTTGTATTAATCAGGGTCTGGAACAAAGAGTATAATGTGAATGATTTATTGAACATTGTGGAGAACACTTTGAACAATCTGTATTAAAAATTGTATACCTGTGAATTTAATGTAAGTTTTGTGAAACACGTCATGTATCATGGAATTGTAATTGTTTGCTTGGAACTTGCAAGTCTCGTGATGCGTAATTTGCATAGGAATGTGTACGCCCCCAAAGTGATTGACACACTAATGGAGGGTATAGAAAATGGTATATAAGTTGTAAGGAGTTCAAATAAAATTTGGCTTCAGTCCTGATCAGACTGTTCCCAGAAGAATGGCCTCAGAGTCATTTTCTTCTCTCCGTCTTGATCCACCGAAGTGGTCTAACCTTACCCTCATATAAGTCGGGGCTGGCAGAGACCCCGACAGTACAACATGTGTATGATAGTTGCATGTTTGATGGCACATAATATGTGTTGTGTGTGCACACAGGTGTGTTACACAGCATGTGCATCTTGTAGGCATGTTTGGATGTGCACAACATGAGTATGTTTTGACTGTATATTGCAGAATGGCACAGCATGTGAGTATTGTGGGTGTACATAATGTGTGTGTGTTGGTGGTGAAGGTGTAGAGGGGCACACATCAAGTGATTGTGGTGAATGCACAATGGGGAGATTCACAGCAGTTTTGTGTTGTAAGTGGACTTTGGAGGAGCACACAGCATGTGTGTTTTGAGGGTACACCTTGGAAACTGTGCGCAATATTTAAGTGTTGGGTAAACATGGGTTATGCACAGCTTGTGTGTGCTATTGGTGCACATTGGTGGGGTACAACATGTGTGTTTTGAGTGCACTTTGGTGGGTGCACAATATGTTTGTATTGTGGGTGCAAGTCGGATGAATGCAAACAATGTGTGGGTTGTGTATGCACATTTGAGGGCTGCACAGCATGTGTATCTTGGGTACATGTTTGGGGGTGCACAGCATTTGTATGTTATGCGTGTACATTGGAGGGTTTCACAGCATGTGTGTATTGTGGGTGTACAATGAAGGGGTGCATAGTATGTGTGTGTTGGTGATGGTGTGCAGGGGCACACAGCATGTGTTTGTAGTGGATGCACATTGGAGAGGTGCACAGCAGGTTTGTATTGTGATTGCATGTTGGAGGAGCACACTGCATGTGTGTATTAGGTAAACAAGGTGTGTGCACCGTATGTGTGAGCTATTGGTGCACATTAGTGGGTGAACAACATGTGTTTTGGGTGAGCATTTGTGGGTGCGTAGCATGTGTGTGTTAAGGGTGCACATTAGACAGTGCAAGGATTGTGTGGGTGGTGTGTGCACATAGGAGTGTTGCATAGCTTGTGTATCTTGGGTGCATATTTGGGGGTGCACAGCACGTGTATGTTATGAGTGTATGTTAGAGGGGTGCACAGCGTGTGTATTGTGAGTGCACATTGAAAAGGTGCACAGTATGTGTGTTTGGTTGGTTAAAGTGTTGAGGGTCACTCATGTGTTTGCATTGGTTGTGCATTGGAGAGATGCACAGCAGGTTTGTGCTGTGAGTGCACATTGGAGAGGTGCACAGCATGTGTGTATTGAGTAAACATGGGATGTGCACAGCATGTGTGTGATATGGGTGCACATTTGTGTTTGCACAACAAGTGTGTATTGGATGCACATTGGTGGGTTAACAGCATCTGTGTGTTCAGTGCCTGAGTGTGCACAGAATGTGTATTTTGTGATTGCAGGGTAGAGGGGTGCAAATAATATGTGAGTTGTGAATACATGTGATCGGGGCCCACTGAATGTGTGTTTTGTGGGCACACATTGAAGGGGTGCACAGCAGTTGCATGCTGTGGGTATATACCGGAGGGGTGTACAATATGTGACTGTTGTTGAGAGACACTGAAAATGTTCACAGCATTTGTGTGTTGTGGGTGTAAGTTTGATAGATACACAGCATGTGTGCATTGGGTGCACATTTTTGGGTGCACAGCATGTGTGTAGTGGGCGTCCATTGGAGAAGCACACAGCAGTTGTGTTTAGTGAGTGCACTTTTGAAAGAGTACAGAGCATTTGTGCGTTGTTGGTGTCTGTTGGAGTGGTGCATAGCATGTGTTTGTTTTGAGAGCACATTGGATGGGCACACAGTTGGCTATTTTGTGGATCCATATGGAATATATAGCATGTGTGTCTTGTGGGTGCACGTTGGAGGGGTGCAAAGAATGTGTGGGTTGTGTGTGCTCAATGGAGGGTTGCACAGCATGTGTATCTTGGGTGCATGTTTGGAGGTTAAAAGTATGTGTATGCTGTGAGTGTACATTTCAGGGGTGCACAGCGTGTGTGAATTGTGTGTGCATATTGAAGGGGTGCATTGTATATGTGTGTGTTGTTGGTAAAGGTGTGGAGGGGAACACAGCATGTGTTTGTCATTGATGCTCATTGGAGAGGTGCACAGCAGGTTTGTGTTATGAGTGCACATTGGTGGGGCTCACAGCATGTGTGTGTTTGGTCAACATGGGGTGTGTACAGCATGTGAGCTATGGGTGCACATTGGTGGGTGTACAACATGTCTGTGTTGGAGGTGCACATTGAAGGAGTACAAAGAATGTGTGGGTTGTGTGTGCCCATTGGAGTGTTGCACAGCATGTGTATCTTTGGTGCAAACCTGGTGGGGCAGTTTGTGTATGTTACGGTTGTACATTGCAGGGGTGCACAACACTCATGTGTATTTTGTTTGCACATCAAAGTAGTGCACAGTTTGTGTGTGTTGTTGGTGAAGGTGTGGAGGGGCACACAGCATGTGTTTGTAGTGGATGTGCATTGGAGAGGTGCACAGTATGTTTGTGTTGTGAGTGTGCATTGGGGGTGCACAGCAAGTGTGTGTTGTGTAAACATGGGGTGTGCTCAGCATGTACGTTCTATGGGTGCACATTGGTGGGTGCCTTGTGTGCATCTGTTGAGGTTACATGTTGGAGGGGTGCAAGAAATGTGTGGGTTGAGTGTGCACATTGGAAGATTGCACAGCATGTGTATCTTGGATGCTATGGGTGCATGGCATAGTTATGTTATGAGTATACATTGCAGGAATACACAGCATGTGTGAATTTTGGGTGCACATTGAAGGGGTACACAATATGTGTGTGTTGTCGGTGAAGGTGTGGAGGGGCACACAGTATATGTTTGTTGTTGATGCGTATTGGAGAGGTGCACAGCAGGTTTGTGTTGGGTGCACGTTCAAGGGGTGCACAGCATGTGTGCGCTGTGTAAACATGGGGTGTACACAGCATGTGTGTGCTATGGGTGCACATTGATAGGTGCACAGCATGTATGTGTTGGGTACACATTGGTGGGTGCATAACAAGTATGTGTTGTGAGTGCACGTTGGAGGAGTGCAAAGAATGTGTGGGCTGTGTGCACATTGGAGGGCTGCACATCATGTCTTTCTTGAATGCATGTTGGGGGTGCACTGTATATGTATGTTATGAGTGTATTTTGGAGGGGTGCACATCATGTGTGTGTTGTGGGTGCACATTGAAAAGTGCAGAGTATGTGTGTGATTTCGGTGAAAGTGTGGAGGGCCTCACAGCATGTGTTTTAGTAGATGCACATTGGAGAGTTACACAGCAGATTTGTGTTACAGTGTACATTGGAGGGTGCACAGCACGAGTGTTTTGGGAAAACATGAGGTATGCAAAACATGTGTGTGCTATGAGTGCACATTGGTGAATGCACAAAATGTGAGTGTTGGGTGCACATTTGTGAACACATAGCATGTGTGTGTTGTGGGTGCATGTTGGAGGTGTGCAAAGAATGTGCGGGTTGTGTGTGCACACTGAAGGGTGGCACAGCATGTGCATTTATCATGCATGTTTGGAGGTGCCCAGCATGTGTATGCTATTAGTGTACGTTGGTGGGGTACACAGCATTTGTATACTGTGGGTACACATTAAAGAGTTGCACAGTATGTGTGTTGTTGGTGAAGGTGTGGAGGGGCACACAGCATGTGTTTGCGCTGGATGCACATTGGAGAGGTGCACAGCAGTTTGGTGTTGTGAGTGCACATCAGGTGGGCACACAGCATGTGTATGTTGGGTAAACTTGAAGTGTGCATAGCATGTGTGTGCTATGGGTACACACTGGTATATGCACATCATGTGTGAATTGGGTGCACATTGGTGGGTTAAGCATCTGTGTCTTGGGTGCCCATTTAGTGGTGCAGAGCATGTGTATTTTGTGAGTGAACATTAGTGAAGAGCAAATAATATGTGAGTTGTGGATACATGTGGTCAGGATGCACAGCATTGTGTGTTTTGGGTGCACGTTGAAGGGATGTACAACAGTTGCATACCGTGGGTGCATATTGGAAGTGAACACAACATGTGTATTTTGGATAAGCATGGGATATGCACACCATGTGTGAGCTATGGATGCACATTGGTGGGTGCACAACATGTGTGTGTTGGATGCACATTAGTGAGATAATAGCATCTGTGTGTTGGGTGCCCATTTGCGGGTGCAGACCATGTGTATTTTGTCAGTGCAGTTCGAGGGGTGCAAATAATATGAGTTGTGGATACATGTGGTCCAGGTCCACAGCATATGTGTGTTGTGAGTGCACGTTGAAAGAGTGCACAACAATTGCATTCTGTGGGTGCATATTGGACTGGCAAACAGCATGTGTGTGTTGGGTAAACATGGGGTGTGAACAGCATGTGTGTGCTATGAGTGCAGATTGGTGAGTGCAAAACGTGTGTATCTGGTGCACCTTGGTGGGTTAACAGCATCTGTGTGTTGGGTGCCCATTTGTGGGTATAGAGCATGTGTTTTTTGTGGGTGCACATTGGAGGGTGGCAAATAATATGTGAGTTGTGGATTCATGGGTCAGAGTCTACAGCATGTCTATTTTGTGGATGCATGTTGAATGGGTGTACTGCTGTCTCATGTTGTGGGTGCACCATGGAAAGGGTGCACAGCATTTGTGTGTAGTTGGTACATGTTGGAGGAGTGCACAGCATATTTATGTTATGAGTATACACTGGAGGGATGCACAGCGTGTGTGTATCGTGGGTGCACATTGAAGAGGTGCACAATATGTGTGTGTTGTTGGTGAACATGTCGAGGGGCACACAGCATATGTTTGTAGTGGATGCACATTGGAGAAGTGCACAGCATGTTTGTGTTGTGAGTGTATGCTGGAAGGGTGCACAGCAGGTATGTGTTAGGCAAACATGGGATACGAACAACATGTGTGTGCTATGAATTCACATTTGTGGGTGCACAACATGTATATTTTTGATGCCCAATTTTGGGTGCATAGTATGTGTGTGTTGTGGGTGCACGTTGAAGGGGTGCAAAAATGTGTGAGTTGTGTACATATTGGAGGGTTACACAGCATGTGTATCTTGGGTGCATGATTTGGGGTGCACAGCATGTGTATGTTATGGCTGTACATTGGAGGGGTGCACATCATGTTGTATTGTGGGCACACATTGAAGGGTTGCACAGTACATGTGTGTTGTTGATGAAAGTTCGGAGAGACACACAGCTTGTGCTTGTATTTGATGCACATTGGAGAGATGCACCTCAGGTTTGTGATGTGAGTGCAAGGTGGAGAGGTGCACAGAATGTGGGTGTTGGGTAAACATGGGGTGTGCACAGCACGTGTGTGCTATGGGTACACATTGCTGGGTGCACATGTTTGTATTGCATGTCCTTTTATGAGTAAACAGCATGTGTGTGTTGTGGGTGCACATTGCAGGGGTGCAAAGAATGTGTGGGCTGTGTTGGTACATTGGAGTGTTGCACAGCAGGGGTAACTTGGGTGTATTTTTCGGGGTGCACTGTATGTGTATGTTATGAGTGTAGGTTGTTGGGATGCACAGCATGTGTTTGTAGTGGATGAGCATTGGAGAGGTGCACAGCAGGTTTTTGATGTGAGTTCATGTTGGGGGATGCACAGCATGAGTGTGTTGGGTAAACATGGGATGTGCACACCATATGTGTGCTATGGGAACACATGAATGGGTACACAACTTGTGTGTGTTGGGTGCACATTGGTGGATGCTTAGCATGTTTGTGTTGTGGATGCATGTTGTAAGAGTTCAAAACATGTATGAGTTATGTGTGCCCATTGGAGGGTTGCACAGTTTGTGTATCTTGGGTGCACGTTTGGGGGAACACAGCATGTGATTATTGTGGGTGCATGTTGGAGGAGTACACAGTATGTGTGTGCTATGGGTGAAGGTGTGGAGGGGCACACAGCATGTGTTTTTAGTGGATGCATATTGGATAGGTATACAGCAGGTTTGTGTTGTGAGTGCACATTGGAGAGGCACACAGCATGTGTGTGTTGGGTTAACATGGGGTGTGCACAGCATGTGTGTGCTATAAGTGCACATTGGTGGATGTAATACATGTGTGTTGGTGTCCATTTGTGAGTGCAGAGCATTTGTGTGTTGTTGGAGGGGTGCAAAGAAGGTGTGGCTTGTGTGTGCACATTGGAAGTTTGCACAGCCTGTCTATCTTGGGTGCATGTTTGGGAAGGCACAGCATGTGTATGTTATGTGTGTACGTTGGAAGGGTGAAAAGCAAGTGTGTTTTATGAATGTACTTTGAAGGGGTGCACAGTGTATGTGTGTTGGTGGTGAAGGTGTGGAGAGGCACACAGTATGTGGCTGTAGTGGATATGCATTGGAGAGGTGCAGAGCAGGTTTGTGTCGTGGGTGCTCTTTGGAGGGTTGCACAGCATATGTGTGTTGGATAAACGTGGAGTGTGCAAACGTGTGTGCTATGGGTGCACATTGGTGGGTGCACAGCATGTGTGTGCTGTGTGCACTTTGGTTTGTGTATAACATGTGGGTGTTGTGGGTGCATGTTAGAATGGTGCAAAGAATGTGTGGTCTGTGTGTGCACATTGGAGGGTTGCACAGCAAGTGTATCTTGGGTGCATGTTTGGGGGTGCACAGCATTTGTATGTTATGAGTGTACATTGGCAGGGTGCAAGGCATGTGTGTATTGTGTGTGCACATTGAAAAGGTGCACAGTATGTTTATGTTGTTGGTGAAAGTGTGGAGGGGCACACAGCAAGTTTTAGTGGATGCCTATTGGAGAGGTGCACAGCAGGTTTGTGTTGTGAGAGCATATTGAAAGGAGCATAGCATGTGTGTGTTGGGAAAACATGGGATATTCACAGCATTTGTGTGCTATGGGTGCACACTGGTGGGTGCACAAAATGTGTGTGTTAGGTGTACAATTGTAAATTCATATCATGTGTGTGTTGTGGGTGCAGGTTTGAGGGGTGCAAAGAATGTGTGGGCTGTGTGTGCACATTGGAGGGTTACACTGCTTGTGTATTTTGGGTGCATGTTTGGAGGTGCACAGCAGGTATGTGTTATGACTGTATGTTGTAGAGGTGTGCAGAGCATTTGCATACTATGGGTGCACTTTGAAGTGATGCACAGGATATGCCTGTTGTTGGTGAAGGTATGGAGGGGCACACAGCATGTGTTTTCACTGCATGCACATTGAAGAGGTGTAAAGCAGGTTTGTGTTGTGAGTGCACATAGGAGAGGTGCACAGCATGTGGGTGTTGGTTAAACATGAGTTGTGCACAGCATGTGTGTGATATGGGTGCACATTGGTGTGTACACATGTATCTGTTGGGTGCATGTTGGTGGGTTAATAGCAACTGTGTGTTGGGTGCCCATTTGTGGGTGCAGAGCATTTGTATTTTGTGGGTCACATTGAGGAGTGCAAATAATATGAGTTGTGGGTACATGTAGTCAGTGTCCACAGCATGTGTGTTTTGTGGGTGCACATTAAAGGAGTGTACAGCAGTTGCATTCTGTGGGTGCATATCGGAGGTGTGCACAGCATGTGTGTTTTGGGTAAACATGGGGTTTGCACACCTTGTGTGTGCTATGGGTGCATATTGGTGGGTGCACAACATGTGTGTGTTGGATGCACATTGGTGGGTTAATAGCATCTGTGTGTTGGATGCCTATGTGAGGGTGAATATCATGTGTATTTTGTGGGTGCTCATTGGAGGGTGCAAATAATATGTGAGTTGTGGGTACATGTGGTCATGGTCCACAGCATGTGTGTGTTGTGGTTGCACATTGAGAGGGTGTACAGCAGTTTCATGCTGTGGGTGCATATTGGAGGGGCACACAGCATGTGTGTATTGGGTAAACATGGAGTGTGACAGCATGTGTGTGCTATTGGTGGTCATTGGTGGGTGCACAACATGTGTGTGTTGGGTGAACATTGGTGAGTTAACAGCACCTGTGTGTTGGGTGCCTGTTTGTGGGTGCACAATATTTGGATTTTGGGGGTGCACGTTGGAGGGGTGCAAATAATATGTGAGTTGTGGATACATGTGGTCAAGGTCTACAGCATGTGTGTGGTAGATGCACATTGAAGGGGTGTACAGTTGTTGAGTTTTGAGAGTGTGCCTTGGAAAGGGTGCACAGCATTTGCATGTATTTGGTACATGTCAGAGGGGTGCACAGCATATGTTTCTTGTAAGTGCACATTGGAGTTGTACACAGTTGGTTATTTTGTAGAAGCACAGCGTTCATAGCATGTGTGTGTGTGTTGTGGGTGCACGTTGGAGGGGTGGAAATAATGCGTGGGTTGTGTGTGCACATTGGACGATTGTACAGCATGTGTATCTTGGGTGTATGTTTAGGGGTGCACAAAATGTGTATGTCATGAGTGTACCTTGGATGGGTGCACAGCATGTGTGAACTGTGGGTACACATTGAAGGAGTGTATGGTATGTGTGTGTGTTGGTGAAAGTGTGGAGGGGAACACAGTATATGTTTGTAGTGGATGCACATTGGAGAGGTGCACAGCAGGTTTGTGTTGAGTGCATATTGGAGAGGCACTCAGCAGGTGTGTGTTATGAATGCACATTGGTGGGTGCATAACATGTGTGTTGGGTGCCCATTTGTGACTGCATAGCATGTGTGTTTTTTGGATGCACATTGGAGGGGAGCAAAAAATGTGAGTGTTGTGTATGCACACTGAAGGGTTATACAGAATGTGTATCTTGGGTGCATGTTTTGGGGTGATAGCATGTGTATGTTATGAGTATACGTTGGAGGGGTGCACAATGTGGGTGTATTGTGGTTGCACATTGAAGGGGTGCAGAGTATGTGTGTATTTTTCGTGAATGTTTGGAGAGGCACAAAGCATGTGTTTGTAGTTGATGCACATTGGAGAGGTGCACTGCAGGTTTGTGTTGTAAGTGCAAGTTGGAGGGGTGCACAGCATGTAGGTGTTGGGTAAACATGGGGTGTGCACAGTATGTTTGTTCTGTGGGTGCACATTGCTGGGTGCACCACATGTGTGTGTCAGATGCCAATTTGTGGGTGTATAGCATGTGTGTGTTGTGGGTGCATGTTGGAGGGGTGCAAAGAATGTGTGGGTTGTGTGTGCACATTGGAAGGTTGCACAGCAGGTGCATTTTGGGTGTATGTTTGATGGTGTACAGCATGTGTATGTTATGAGAGTAGGTTGGAGGGGTGCACAGCATGTGTTTGTAGTGGATGCACATTGGAGATTTGCATAGCAGGTTTTTGATGTGAGTGCATGTTTGAGAGGCACACAGCATGTGTGTGTTGGGAAAACATGGGGTTTACACAGCATGTGTGTGCTATGGGTGCACATTGGCGGGCTCACCTCATGTGTGTTTTGGGTGCACATTTGCGGGGGCATAGCATTTTGTATTGTGGGTGCATGTTGGAGTGGTGCAAAGAATGTGTGGGTTGTGAGTACACATGAGGGGTTGCACAGCATGTGTATCTTGAGTGCATGTTTGGTAGTGCACAGCATGTGTATGTTATGAGGGTACTTTGGAGGGGTACAAGGCATGTGTGTATTTTTGGTGCACAATGAAGGTGTGCACAGTATGTGTGTGCTTTTGGTGATGGTGTGGAGGGGCACACACCATGTGTTTGTAGTGGATGCACATTGGAGAGGTACACAACATGTTGTGTTGCGAGTGCATGTTGGAGGGATACACAGTATGCGTTTGTTGGGTAAACATAGGGTGTGCTCATTATATGTGTGCAATGGGTGGTCATTGGTGGGTGCACAACATGTGTGTTGGGGTGCACATTGGTGAGCTAACAGCACCTGTGTGTTGGGTGCCTATTTGTGGGTGCACACCATTTGGATTTTGTGGTTGCATGTTGGAGGGGTGCAAATAATATGTGAAGTGTGGATATGTGTGGTCAAGGTCCACAGCATGTGTGTGTTGTAGATGAACATTGAAAGAGTGTACAGCAGTCGGGTGCTGTGGGTGCATATTGGAGGGGTTCACAGCATGTTTGTGTTGTGCAGAGACATTGAAGAGGTTCACATTTGTGTGTTGTGTGTCCAGGTTTAACGGGTGCACAGCATGTGTGCATTGTGTGCACATTGGTGGGAGCACAGTATATGTGTGCAGTGGGTGTACATTTAAGGGGTACATAGCATGCGTGTTTTGTGGCTGCGTATTGGAAAGGGTGCACGACATTTGTGTGCTGTTGTGCTTGCTGGAGTGGTGAACAGCATGTGTTTGTTGTGAGTGCACATTGGGAGTACACATAGTTGGCTATTTTGCGGATGCACAGAGGGTACATAGCATGTGTGTATAGTGGATGTACGTTGGAAGGGTGCAAAGATTGTGTGGGTTGTGTGTGCGTATTGGAGGGTTGCACAGCATTTGTATCTTGGGTGCATGTCTGGAGGTACACAGCATATGTACTTTATGAGTGAACATTGGAGAGGTGAACAGCTTGTGTGTACTGTGGGTGCACATTAAAAGAGTGCACATATGTGTCTGTCACTGATGAAGGTTTGGAGGGGCATACAGCTTGTGTGTATTGTGGTTAACATTGAAGGTGTGCACAGTATGTGTGTGTTTTTGGTGAAAGTGTGGAGGGGCACACAGCATGGTTTTGTGGTGGACACGTATTGGGAGAAGTGCACAGCAGATTTCAGTTGTGGGTGCACGGCGGAGGGATGCAGAGCATGTGTGTGTTTGGTAAACATAGGGGTGCACAGCATGTGTTTGCTAGGGGTGCACATTGGTGGGTGCACAGCATGTGTGTTTTGGGTGTCCGTTTGTGGGTTCATAGTATCTGTGTGTTGTGAGTAAACATTAGAGCGGTTCAAGGAATGTGTGGGTTGTATGTGTCATTAGAGAGTTGCACAGCATGTGTATCTTGGGTGCATGTTGGGGGTGCACAGCCTGTGTATGCTATGGGTATACGTTGGAGGGTTGTACCGCATGTGTGTATTGAGGGTGCACATTGAAGTGTGCACAGTATGTGTGGTCGCACGTTGGAGGAGTGCAAATAATATTTGTGTTGTGAATACCTGTGGTGGGATAAACAAATTGTGCTGTTTGTGGGTGCACTTTGAAGGGGTGTACAGTAGTTGCGTGCTGGGGGTACACCTTGGGAAGAGTGCACAGCATTTGTGTGTTGCTGGTGCATGTTGGAGTGGTGCTCAGCATGTGTTGTGAGCGAACAAAGGAGAGGCACACAATTTGTTATTTTGTGAATGGACATAGTGTGCATATCATGTGTGTTGTGGGTGCACGTTGGAGGGTTGCAAAGAATGTGTGGGTTGTGTGTGCACATTGGAGGATTGCACAGCATGTGTATCTTGGGTGCATGTTTGGTGGTGCACATGTGTATTTTATGAGTGTTCATTGGAGGGGTGTGCAGCATATATGTATTGTGGGTGTACATTGAGGGGTGTACAGTATTTTGTGTTGTTGGTGAAAGTGTGCAGGGCCACACAGTATAGTTTTGTAGTGGATGCGCATTGGAGAGGTGCACAGCAGATTTGTGTTGTTGGTGCACATTGAAGGGATGCACAGCATGTGTGTGTTGGGTAAACATGGAGTGTACACAGCATGTGTGTGTTATGGGTGCACATTGGTGAGTGCACAACATGTGTGTGTAGGTGCACATGGATGGTTTAACAGCATCTGTGTGCTTAGTGCCCATATGTGAGTGCAGAGTTTGTGTATTTTGTGGGTGTGCTTTGGAGAGTTGTATATAATATGTGAGTTGTGGATACATGTGGTTGGGGTTCACAGAATCTGTGTGTTGTGGTTGCATGTTGGAAGGATGCAAAGAATGGGTCGGTTGTATGTGCACATTGCAGGGTTGCACAGCATATGCATCTCGGTTGCATGTTTGGGGCACACAGCATGGGTATGAGTGTACATTTTAGGGGTTCACAGCATATCTGTATTGTGGCTGCACATTGAAAGTGTGCACAATATGTGTGTTGTTTTTGAAGATGTGGAGTGGTATACAGCTTGTGTCTGTAGTGTTTGCACATTGGAAATGTGCATAGTAGGTTTGTGTTGTGATTGCACATTGGAGGGGTGCAAAGCATGGGATGAGCACAGCATGTGTCTGCTATTGGTGTACATTAGGGTGTGCACAATATGTGTGTGTTGTGTGCACACTGGTGGGTTAACAGCATCTCTGTGTTGGGCGCCCATTTTTGGATATATAACATATGTGTTGTGGGTGAAAGTTGGAGGGGTGCACAGTATGTGTGTATTGTTGAAGGTGTGGATGGGCACACAGCATGTGTTTGTATTGGATGTGCATTGGAGAGTTGCACAGCAGGTTTGTGCTCTGAGGGCACATTGTAGGAGTGCACAGCATGTTTGTGTTGGGTAAACATGGGATGTGCACAGCATTTGTGTGGTATGGGTGCACATTGGTGGGTGCACAACATGTACGTGTTGGGTGCACATTTGTGCATGTATAGCATGTGTGTGTTGTGGGTACACATTGGAGGATGCAAAGAATGTGTGGTTTGTGTGTGCACATTAGACAGTTGCACAGTATGTGTATCTTGGGTGCATGTTTGAAGGTGCACAGCATGTGTATGTTATGAGTGTAGGTCGGAGGGGTGTACAGCATGCATGTTTTGTAGGTGCACATTGAGAGGGTGCACAATATGTGTGTGTGTTAGGTGAAGGTGTGGAGGGGCACACATTATGTGTTTGCAGTGCATGCACATTGGAGAGGTGCACAGCAGATTTGTGTTGTGAGTGCACGTTGGAGAGGCACACAGCATATGTGTGTGTTGGTGTGTCCTATGGGTGCACATTGGTGGGTGCACAATGTGTGTGTGTTGGGTGCACATTGGTGGGTTAAGAGCATCTGTGTGTTGGGTGCCCACTTGTGGATGCAGAGCATGTGTATTTTGTGGGTGCACGTTGGAGGACTGCAAAGAATATGTGAGTTGTGGATACATGTGGTAGGTGTCCACAGCATGTGTGTGTTGTGGATGTACATTGAAGGGGTATACAGCCATTGCATGCTGTGGGTTTATGCTGGAGGGGCACAAAGCATGTGTATATTGTAGATGCATGTTTGAGGGGTGCACAGCAGATGCGTGCTATGGGTGCACATTGGAAGGGTACACAGCATGTGTGTGGTGGGTGCAATTTGGAGAGATGCACAGCATGTGTTAGTTGGGTGCACACATGGGTGCACAGCATGTGTGTATTGTGAATGCAAGTTGGAGGGGTTCACCACATGTGTTTTGGATGCACACCAAAGGGTTACACAACATGTGTGTGTTGTGTGTGCACATTAGAGAGGTGCTCAGCAAATGTGTCATGTGTGCACTTAGAAGGGGCACACATTATTTGTGTGTTGTCGGTGCGTGTTGGAGGAGCACCCAAGTGTTTGTTTTGGGTGCGTGTTGGTGTGGTGCACAGCATGTGTGTGTTGTGAGTGCACATTAGAGGGACACATCATTGTGTACTTTGTGGATGCATCTGGATTGCAAAACATGTGTATATTGTGGGTGCACATTGGAAGGGTGTAGAGCCTGTGTGTGTTGTACGTGCACATGGGAGTTGTACAACCTGTGTTGTAGGTTCACGTTGGTGTGTGTACAGCAAGTGCTGTTTTGTGGGTTTCATTGGAACAGCACACAGCACGTGTGTGTTGTGAGTGCCTGTTCAAGAGACACACAGCATGTGTGTTTTTGGTACACATGGGAGGTGGGCAGCATGTGTGTCTTGTGGCTGCACGCTAAAGGGGTGCACACCATGTGTGTGTTGTGAGTTTACTTTGATGGGGTACACAACATGTGTGTGTTGTGAGTTCATGTAAGTAAGCGTGCACAGCATGTGTGTGTTGTGGGTGCATGTTTACGAGTGCAGGGCATCTGTGTTGGGGGTGCAGGCTGGTAAGGTGTACAGCATGTGTGTTTTGTGACTGCATGTTGGAGGGCTGCACAGCATATGTGTCTTGTGGGAGCACCTGGTGAGAAACAGATAGCATGTGTGTTATGGGTGCATGGTGAAGGGGTGCACAATATATGCATGTTGTGAGTGCAACTGGAGAGAAGTGTGCAGCAAGTGTTGGTTTTGGGCACAACTTGGAATGGGTTTACAGCAGGAGTGTTATGGGTGCACAGCATGTGTGTGTTACGGGTGCACGTTGGAGGGGCATGCAGCATGTGTGTGTTGTGAATGTACCTGAGGAGGGTGCACAGCATAAGTGTATTGTGGGAGCACAACAGAGAAGTGCAGATAATGTATGTGTTGTAGGTGCATTTGGGAAGAGTCACACTGTATATTTGTCTTTGGTACACGTTGGAAGGGCACATAGCATGTGTGTGTTGTGGGTATACATTGGAAAGGGGCACAGCATGTGTGTGTTGGGTGCCCATAAGGTGTACACAGCATGTGTCTGTTGTGGGAGCATGCTTGTGGGTTCACAGCCTGTATGTTGTGGGTGCACATCTGAAGGGTGCAAAGCAAGTGTATTTTGGTGCACATGGTGGGTGCACAGCATGTATGTGTTGGATGCATGCTTGTGGGTACACACTATGTGTGTGAGTCACGTGCACACTGGAGGTGTGCAAAGCATGTGTATGTTATGGGTGCACATGAGGTATGTACAGCATATATGTGTTGTGAATACACATTGGTATGGCACACAGCATGTGTGTGCTGTGGATGCACATTGGAAGGGTGCACAGTATGTTTGTATTGGGTACACATTGTTGGGAGCTCAGCATGTTCCTGTTCTCAGTGCACATTTGAGGGTTACAAGCATGTGTGTATTGTGGGTACAATTTGGAGTGCTGCACAGTGTGTTTGTTGTAGGTGCACAGTGGTGGGTGCATAACATGTGCATTGTAGTTGCACATTGGTGGGTGCACAGCATGTATGTTTGGGTGAACCTGTGTTGGGCCCATAGAATGGGTGTATTGTAAGTTCACCTGGAGAGAAGCTCACAGCATGTGTCTGTTGTGAACGCCTATGTGCATATAATGGGCGCATAGCATGTGTGTGTTTTGGGTGCATGTTACAGTGGAGCACAACATGTGTGTGTGTTGAATGTACCTGTGGATTGGTGCACAGCTTGCAAGTTTTGGTTGCACAGTGAAATGGTGCACAGCATGGGTGTTTTGTGGATACAACACAGGAGGGGTGTAAAGCTTGTCTGTCTTGTGGGTGATCCTGGGGAAGTGTTCACAGCATATGTGTGTTGTGGGTGCACATCGGGATGCACAACATGTATATGTTGTGTATACACATTGGAGGGGCACAAAGCAGGTGTTAGTGGGTGCACCTGAAAAGGGGACAAAGCATGTGTGTGTTTTTGGTGCAAGTTGGAGGGGTGCACAGCATGTGTGTTTTCTGTGTGGATTTTGGAGGGGCACACAGGATGTGTGTGCTGTGATTGCACGTTGGTCGCTGCACAATGGGTGTATTATGGGTGCACGTTGGAGTGGTGAACAGTATGTATTCTTTGTGATTTCACCCTGGAGGGATGAACAGCATGTGTGTGTCGTGTGCATGTTGGTGAGTGCACAGCATGTGTGTATTGTGGGTGCATATTGAAGGGGAGTACGGCATGTGTGTGTTGTGGTGAGATATTGAAGAGGTTCACAGCATTTGGATGTTGTGAGTACACAACATGTGCGTATTGTCAGTGCATGTCAGAAGGGTGAACAGCATGTGTGCTTTGGGTGCATGGTTGTGGCTGAAAAGCAAGTGTTTGTTGTGAGTGCACGATGGAGAGGTTTACAGCACATGTGTGTTGTGGGTGCATTTTGGAGGGGTGTTGGGAGCCAGCCTTGGAGGTCTGCCTGATTGACATGGTCCTGGCAGACTGATGACCCTGGGCCGCATGGCGAGTCCGGGGGCTGTGACCCTTTTGCCTCCCACCCTTACTGTTAATATGGCCAAAGTATTCTGTACAGTCGAGCGTGAAGAACAGCATGCTTACGGAAAGCATTCACAACTAACTTTGGAACAGCCTTGTTAATTCTTCCACCTCCCACTATGCAGCTTAACTTTTTTAACCCATGTAATGGACAAACTCTGAAGTACGTCACAGAGGCTTTCTTTCATTTGGTAGTGACTTATTAGATATTGCTGGAGTAAAAACAATGTGAGTGTGTTTATTTTTTATTTAGAATAATGTAGTTTAGTGTTAAGGTATAGGGTTTTTAGAAGTATGAGTTTATAGTAAGTTTATTATGAAGTTATTATAAGTTTAAATATATATTTAGGAGTTATGTAGATGATTTATAATATTGGTTTATGGATTAGGATTTGGGATTTATAATTAGGTAGGAGAGGCGTTTTAGGTTTGTTGTAGTTTAGAATTGTTTTAAGTAGTTTTACTTGTGCTTCTGGAACCTTATATCTAAACACTGTAGTTGTAGTTGTGGTATTTGGATGTGGGGTTTTACGGGTATAAGTATTGAATTTAATTATAAGTGTAAGTTTAGGATTTAAGTATATAAGATTAAGATGCAGAAGTAATGTAAGTGAAACAAGTTTTATCTAGCATCCAAAACTACCTTGAGGCTTGAACAGCGTCACTAAAGTCTCTCTTGAGCTGTTCTCTTTAGGAATAAAGTGTTCCAGATAAGAAAGGCGAAACTACCAAGGGGCCTAGAAGACCAGAGGGTCTTGAAAGAGAAACTCTTCATACACGAAAGAGTGTACATCTGTGTGAGGTGCTTCAGCAGGGTCTCCAGCTGCACATTCTTCTGCGCACAAGGAACTACTCTATGCATGGACTACTCCAAGGCCTTGGGCCAGAAATCACCATCCTGGCCCCCAGAGACTCTATTGTGGAAAAACTTGTTTCCCTAGATAGTTTGAATAAGGAAGTTAAAATATATAGAGTTAAAGTTATTAAGTATAATATGTATTAGTTTGATTTAGGAAGTGAGTTTAGGTGAATGAGTTGATTAAAAGTTATATGATTTTATATAAGGTTTAAAGTTTAGAAGTTTAAATTTTGTGTTAATGAGTTGTGAAGTTTAGGATGATGTTGTAGAATACAATTCCACAAAGTCATTAGGGAAGATACGTCAAATTACCCCCTGAGAGAACATCGGCCAAGCTTGGAATAGAACACGTCAAACCTCCCCACGACTATTATCTCAATCATGTGAATTCTTGTGACTTGTTTTACATTGATGATTTACCAATTGTATCACTGTTCAATAATTTTTTCGTGAAGTTGTTTCCTTGTAAAGAGGGATAAAAGCTCACTGTTAACTAGCAATAAACGTCAACAGTCCTGCTCACAACAGAGTCAGTTGTCCGAAGTGTTTCTTTCATCGCCTACTCCATCTCTCCTTTGGGAAACACTGCACCCAGCTGCAGCAGGACTCTGGCAGAGGGGCATACAGCATGTGTGTCTTGTGGATGCACATAAGGGATGAACAGCTTGTGTGTATTGTGAGTGCATGTTGGAGTGGTGCACAGAATGTGTGTATCCTGGGTACACATTGGTGGGTGCACAGCATATGTGTGTTGTGGGTGCACCTCAGGAAAAGTACACAGCATGTGTTTGTAGGTGCATGGTGGGTGTGTGAATAACATGTGTGTGCTGTGGGTGCATGGTGGAGCAGCACGCAGCATGCATGTTGTGGGTGCACCTTGCAATGGGTACACAGCATGTGTGTTGTGGATGCACATGGGGGAGTACAGCATGTTTGTGCTGTGCATGCACAATGGAGTTTACAGCATGTGTGTGTTGTGAGTGCACATTGCAGACATGCACAATATAGGCATGCTGTGGGTGCACACTGAAGTTATGCACAACATGTTGGTGTTGTGAGTGTATGTTGAAAAGGTGCACAGCACATGTGTGTGTGGTGCATATTGGTGGGTGTACAATATGTGTGTATTTTTGGTGCACTTTGGAGGATCACACAGCATGTGTGTGTTGTGAATGTCTATTGAGTGGTGCACAGCATGTGTGCTTTGTGAGTGTAAGTGGGTGCACACGTGTGGGTATACAGCATGTGTTTTGTAGGCGAACATTGGTGGGTGCACAGCATGTGTGTGTTGTGTGTAAACCTGGGGAGGGACACACAGCATGTGTGTATTGTGGATGCACCTAGGGAGGCGCTCATTGCATGTATGTATTGTCAGTACTCCTGGGTTTAGGCATGAACTGTGTATGTGCTGCAAGTGCACATGGGGAATGCACAGCATATATGTGTTGTGAATGCATTTTGGAGGGGTGCACAGTATGTTTGTTTTGTGGGTGTACATAGGGAGAGGCAAACTGCATGTGTGTTTTGTGTGTGTACATTTTAGTTGCACAGTATGTTTGTTGTTGGTGCACGTTGATGGGTGCACAGCATGTCTGTTGTGGAGTCACATGGGTGGTGCAGAGCATGTGTGTGCTGTGGATGCACGTTTGAGAAGTGCACATTATGTGTGTGTTGTGAGTATACGTTTGTGAAGTGCACCGCATGTGGGTGTTGGGTGCATCTGAGGAAGTGTGCACAGCATGTGTGTGTTCTTGGTGCATGTTTGAGGGGTGCAAGCCTGTGTGTTTTGTAGGGTGCAGGTTAGAGGGGTGCACAGCATGTGTGGATGTGTGGAGCATATTTGTGTTGTGTATGCACATGGATTGTGCACAACTTTTTTGTATTTCGAGTGGATGTTGGGGGAATATGCAGTATTTGTGTGTTGTGGGTAGGACCATTTATGAATAAAAAGCATGGTTGTGTTGTGGGTGCACATTGAGGGTGCACAGCATATGTGTGTGTTGGATACATGTTGGTGAGTGCACAGAATGTGTGAATTGTTGATAAACGTTGGAGGGGTACATTAATTTGTGTGTTTGGTATGCACATTAAAAGGGTGCACAGCATAGGTATTTTTGCTGCACCTTGGTGGGTTCATACCGTATTTGTGTTGTGAATTAATGCTGTTGGGCACACAGCATGTGTGTTCTTGGATGCACGTTGGATGGGTGCAAAGCATGTGTGTTGGGTGCCAGTTTGAGTTGTGCACAGCATGTTTGTGTTATGGGTGCATGATAGTGGGGTGCACAGCATGTGTTTATTGTGGGTGAACATTGTTGGTGCACAACATGTGTGTTGTAAGTGCACATTTGTGGGTGCACAGTATGTGTGTGTTGTGAGTGAACCTGGGGAGGAGCACACAGCATGTGTGTGTCATGGGTGCACCTGAAAAGAAGCTCATAACGTGTCTGTTGTGGTTGCACATTGGGGGGTGTGCAGCATGTGTGTGTTGTGGGCACACATTAGAGAAATACATAACATGTGTGTGTTTTGAGTAAACATGTGGAGTGGGGCGCACAGCTAGTATGTCTTTGGTGCACAGCAAAGTGGTACACAGCAGGTGTTTTATGAGTAAATCTTGGGAGGGGTAAAAGGCATGTCTGTCTTGTGGTTGATCCTGGGGAGGGGCTCACAGCATGTGTGTGTTGTGAGTGTATGAGGGGGTGCACAGAATGTGTGTGTTGTATACTCATTGGAGGGGCACAAAGTATGTCTATATAGTGGCTGCACCTGGGAAGGGGCAAAACATGTATGTGTTGTGGGTCACAGTGTAGGAGTGTACAGTATGTGTGTTTTGTGGGTACAACTGGAATATGGCACAAGGCATGTGTGCTGTGTGTATGCATCTTGGAGGAGTACACACCGTGTTTGTGTTGTGGGTGCATGTTGGAGGGGTTCACAGCATGTGTGTGTTGTGGATGCATGTTGGAGGAGTACACATCATGTGTGTGTTACAGGCGCATGTAGGGAAGGTAACAAGAATGTGTGTGTTGTGGTTGCAGGTTAGTGGGTGCACAATATGTGTGTTTTGTAGGTGCATGTTAGAGGAGTGTGGAGCATGTGTGTGCTGTGGATACATGTTTGAGGAGTGTACGAGGGGTGCACAGTATAATGTGTGTTATGGATTCGTGCTGTGGAGGAATCTTGGAGGGGTGCATTCATTTGTGTGTTTGAAATGCACATTAAAAGAGTGCACAGCATGGGTGTTTTGACTGCACCTTGGTGGGTTCATAGCATGTTTTTGTTGTGAATGCATGTTGTTGGGTGCACAGCATGTGTTTTCTGTGGATGCACTTTGGATGAGTGCATAGCATGTATGTGTTTGGTGCCAGTTTGAATTGTGCACAGCATGTTTGTGTTACAGGTGCATGTTGGGGTGCTCAGCATGTGTGTGTTGTGGGCATATTAGTGGGTCCACCACATGTGTGTTATAGGTTCAGAACATGTGCATGATGTGAGTACTCATTGGAGGGGTTCACAGTAAGTGTGTATTGTGGGTGAATGTGGAAAAGATTGCACAGAAAGTGTTTCATAGGTGCAGTTTGGTGGATGCAGAGCATGTGTATATTGTGTGCATGTTGGTGGGTGTTCAACATGTGTGTTTGGGGGTGCACATGACGGGTGCATAGTATGTGTGTGGTGGATGCACGTTTGAGAAGTGCACATCATGTGTGTGTTGTGGGTGTGTGTTAGAGTGGTGAACAGCATATGTGTGTTGGTTGAACATGGGGTATGCACAGTATTTTTGTGTTGTCAATGCACAATAGTGGATGCCCAACATGTATGTTCTATGGATGAACATTGGAGGGGTTCACTCCCTGTGTTTTTGAGTGCACGTTGGAGGGGTGCACAGCATGTGTGTGTTCGGTATCCATGAGGGATATACAGCATGTGTGTGTTGTGGGGGATTGCTGGGGAGGTGCACAGCATGTGTGTATTGTGAGTACATGTTGACATGGTGCACAGTATGTGTGTGTTGCACTTGTATGTCAGAAGGGTGCATAGCATGAGTGTTTTGCGCATGTTGGTGGGTGCACAGCATCTTTGTGTTCTGGGTGCATGTTTGAGGGGTGCAAGCATGTTGGGAGCCAGCCTTGGAGGCCCGCCTGATTGACAAAGTCCAGGTGCGCTGAGGACCCCTGGCCGCAAAGCGAGTCCAGGCAGCTGAAGCCCTTCTGTCTTCTGTCTTTGCTGTTGGTACAGCTGAAGAAATTCTGTGCAGTCGTGGAAGAAGATGGCATGTTTATGCGAAGTACTCACAGCTAACCTGAGAATGTCATGGTTCATTTTTCCATTTTCCCACTATGTCGCTTGGCCTTTTCTAACATATGCAAGGGTTAAACTCTGAAGCACATCAAGAATGCTTTCTTTCACTTGGTTATAAGTTACTAGATATTGCTTAAGTAATAAATGATATAAGTATATTCACTCCTTATTTGATGTAGAATTATGTAGTTTAGTGTTTAGACATAAGGTTTTTTAGAAGCACAAGTTTATAGTAAGTTCATTATGAATTCATTATAAGTTCTAACACTTATATAGGAGTTATGTAGGTGATTTATAACACTGTTTTCACTGACTTAGGATAAAGATTATCTTTAAGGTTTTTACTTAATTCAATAGCTAAAACTCTAAGTTAACATTTATAAAGTGGGTTTTCACTGAACTCATAATATACTAATCAGACACTTTTATGATAACTTAGCTAAAGACAGAAAGCAACCTTGGGGGTCTGGGAAACATTACTAAAAGCTTCTTTTGAGTTTTCTTTAGAAACAAGCACTGCAGGACAAGAGAAAAGTAACGAAGACACCTGAACAAGAAAGGCGATTACAAAACTCTGAAGACCATAAAGTCTG
Organism: Cephalopachus bancanus; assembly: GCA_027257055.1. Classification (NCBI taxonomy): domain Eukaryota; kingdom Metazoa; phylum Chordata; class Mammalia; order Primates; family Tarsiidae; genus Cephalopachus; species Cephalopachus bancanus. Next base: position 68,706 of record JAPVLO010001259.1, on the reverse strand, counting down.
AGAAGGAAAACTACTGCTACTTGGAAACTTTCTGGAGACAGTTCAAGGACTGTAATTCGGGACTTTGGACTAAAACTATCATCTTTGGCCTTATTGAATAAGACTCATTGTCTGAATGTTTACAAGGTTCTTGGCTTGTTTGTTGCTAAGATCACTAGATGGTGGTAACTTGTAGAGGATATGTATGTGAAGGAATTTTCTTTGTCTTGCCCCTTTACGAATGGTATAAAAGCTCTGTGTTAACTAACATTAAATTGTCATCTGTTCAGGAAGCAGTTGTCTGAGTATATTATCTTCGTCTTTCGCCTATCTGTCTCTCCTTCAGGAAAACCCACGACCTTGCGGGACTGGACCCTCGCACAAGCATGTGTGTTTTGTGGGTGCATGTTGGAGAGTTGCACAGCGTGTGTGTGTTGTTGGTGCACATTGGTGGGTGCACAGCATGTGTGTTGTGGGTGCACATCAGAGAGATGCACAGTATGTATGCATTTAGGTGCACATTGGTGGGTGCACAACACATGTGTTGTAGGTGTATGTTGGTGGGTGCACTGCATGTATGTGTTGTGGATGAAAATGGGGAGGGGCACACAGCATGTGTGTGTTGGGGGTGCACATGGAGGGTACACAGCATGTGTGTGTTGTGGGTACATGTTAGAGGGGTGCGAAGCATGTGTGTGTTGTGAGTGAATCTGCACCTATGGAGGAGAGCATAGCTTGTATGTTTTGGATGCATGGTGAAGTAGTGTACAGCGTGTGCTTTGTGAATACATCTTGGGAAAGGCGTAAAGGATTTCTGTCTTGGGGTAATCATGGAGAGGGGCTCATAGCATCTGTGTGTTGTGGGTGTACATGAGGATGCACAGCATGTGTATGGTATGTGTACAAATTGGAGAGGTGCAAAGCATGTGGGTGAAGTGGGTGCACCTGAGAAAGGGACAAAGCATGTGTGAGATATGGGTGCACGTTAGTGGGTGCACATGTGTGTATTGGATGCACATGGGGGTGCACAGCATGTGTGTGTTGTAAATGCACATTGGAGGGTTGCACAGCAGGTGTGTACTTTGGGTGCACACGAGAGGTGCATAGCACATGTATGCTTTGGATGCACATTGGTGGATGAACAGCATTTGTGTTTGTGGGTGCACACTATGTGTGTAATATGTGAATGTTGGAGGAATGTACTTTATGAGTGTTTTGTGGGTGTACATGAGGGTTGCACAGCATGTATGCATTGTGGATTCATGTTTGAATGGTGCACAATATGTGTTTTTTTGGATGCATGTTGGTGAGTACACAGAATGTGTGTGTTGTGAGTGCATGTGGGAAGAGTGCATCCATTTGTGTGTCGGGGTGCACATTGAGAGGTGCACAGTATATATGCATTGGGTACACCTTGATGGATTCATCGCATGCTTGTTTTGTGATGCACTTTCGTGGTTGCACATAATGTGTGTGCTATGGATGCACGTTGGATATGTGCACAGTATATGTGTTTTGTGCATGAACACGGGAGGCTTAAAGGCATATGTTTGTTGTGAATGCATTTAGGAGGTTGCACAGCATGTGTGCATTGTTGGTGCACTTAGGAGGGTTGCACAGCATGTGTGTATCTTGGGGCACGTTTGTGTGCTGCACAATATGTGTTTCTTTTGGATGCACATTGGAGTATGCACAGCCTGTAAGATTTTTTGGTGTACTTGGGAGAGGCACACAGCATGTTTGTGTTGTGAGTGGGCATTGGAGGGATGAAGAGTATGTGTATGCTGTGTTGAATATTGGAGGGGTGAACAACATGTGTCTGTTGTGTGTACTCATTGGAGGAGTGCAAAGCATGTGTGTGTAGTAAGTGAAGCTGAGAAGGAGATAAAGCGTGTGTGTGTTGTGGGTGCACAATGGAAGGGTGCAACTGAAATCGGGCACACAGCATGTGTGTGTACTTTGGAGGCACACAGCATGTGTGTGCACTTTGGAGAGGCACACAGCATGTGTGTGTTGTGGGTCCATATTGGAGGGATCCACAGCATGTGTGTGCCATGAGTGCACGTCGGTTGATGCACAGCATGTGTTTTTTTAGGTGTAAGTTAAAGGAGTGTAGAGCATGTGTGTTTGTGGATGGACATTGGAGAGGTACACAGTATGTTTGATGGGTGCATATGGGGAAGGGCACACTGTATGTGTGTTGGGGGATGCACATTAGGGATGTACAATATGTGTGTATTGTGAGTACATGTTGGAAGGATACATAGTATGAGTGCATTGTGTGTGCACATTGATGGGTGCGACTCATGTGTGGGTTGTGTGTGCACATGGGAGTTTCACAGCATGTGTGTTGTGGATGCACATTCGAGAAGTGCACATCATGTGTGTGTTGTGGGTGCATGTTACAGTGGCACATAGCATATGTATGTCAATTGTACATGAGGTGTGTGTAGCATTTTTGTCTTAACTCATGTTAGTGGGTTCACAGCATGTGTATGTTGTGGATTAATGTTGGAGGGGTGCATAGCATGTGTGTGTTGTGTATACACATAGATGTAGTGCAATACATGAGTGTGCAGTGGGTGCACCAAGGAAGGGAACAGAGCATGTGTGTGTTGTGAATGTATGGCAGAGGGGTGCACATTATGTGTGTTTTATGGGTGCAACTGGAATGGGGTGCATGGCATGTGTGCTTTGTGTGTGCATTTTGGAGGGGCACATGGCATGTGTGTGAATGTCCATGTTGGAGGGATCCATAGTATGTGTGTGTTGTGGGTGCACTTGGGGAAGATTGCACAGAATGTGTGTGTTATGGGTACATGTTGTACAGTCACATATCATGTATGTTTTCAGCTCAATTTGGAGGCATTCACAGCATGTGTGTGATGTGGGTGCACTTGAGGGTGGAGGGCATAATATGTGCATTGTTAGTGCACATTGGTGGGTGCACAGTCATTTTTTCTTTTGGGTACACAATGGAAGGTTGCCCATAATGTGTGTTTTGGGGTGCATGTTGGAATGGCACAAAGCATGTGAGTGTTCTGGGTGCACATTGCAGGGGTGAACTGCATGTGTGTGTTTGGTGCAAGTAGAGGAGTGTGTAGTGGGTGCGCCTGTGAAGGGGAAAAATCATGTGTGTGTTGGGGGTGCATGGTGAAGGGGTGCACACCATGTGAGTTTTCTGGGTGCAACTGGAATGGGGCACTCAACATGCTGTCAATGCACATCAGAGATGTGCACAGCATGATGCGTTGTGGGTGCACATTGTTGGGTGCACAGTATATGGGTTTTGGGGTTGTAGGAGTGTACAGCCTGTGTGTGTTGTGAGTGTACATTTGTGGGCACATGGCATGTGTGTGCTTTGGTGCACGCTGGAAGGGTGCAAGTCTGTGTTTGTTTGGGGTGCATGCTTTTGTTTGCAAGCATGTGTGTGTTGTGGTTGCATGTTAAAGTGACACACAGCACATGTGTATTGGTTGTACATGGGGTGTGCGTAGCATTTTTGTGGGGTTGATGCATATTAGTGGGTGCACAGCATGTCTGTGTTGTGGATTAACACTGGAGGGTTGCACAGCATGAGTGTTTTGTGAGCCCACGTTGGAGAGGTCACAGCATGCATGTATGGGGTACACATGGAAAATGCACAGCATGTATGTATTATGGGTGCACATTGGTGGGTGCACAGCATATGTGCTGTGGATGCACATTGAAGTGGTGCCCTTCATGTGTGTTGTTAGTGCAAGTGGGGAGGAGTGCACAGAATATGTGTGTTCTGGCGCATGTTGTAGGGATGCACAGTATGTGTTTGCTTTGAGTGCAAGTTGGAGGGTACAAGCACGTGGATGTTGTGGGTGCACATTGGAGGGGTGTACAGCATATGTGTGTTGTGTGCACATTGGAGGAGTGTATAGTATGTTTGTTTTATGGGTGCATGCTGAAGAGGTACACAGCATGTGTGTTTTGGGTACACTTTGGTGGGTGCACAGCAGGTGTGTTATGGATGTGCACTGGAGGATTGCACATGTTTGTGGTTTGGGTGCACCTGGGATTAGGCATAAAACGTGTGTGTTTAGTAAGTGCACATGGGGGTTCAAAGCATGTGTATGTTGTGGATGCACATTGGAGAGGTTTACAGTATGTTTGTTTGATGGGTGCACGTTGGGAGGGGCACACAACATGTGTGCTTTGTAGGTGCACATTAGGGGTGCACAATATGTGTGTGTTGTGAGTACACGTTGGAAGGATGCACAGTATATGTGCATTGTGTGTGCACAGTGGTGGATGCAAAACGTGTGTGCGTTGTGGGTGAACACGTTTCACAGCATATGTGTGTTGTGGATGCACTTTTGAGAAATGCACATCATATGTGTATTGTGGATGCATGTTTGAGTGGACTACAGCATATGTGTGCCAATTTCACATGAAGTGTGCACAGCAATTTATGTTGTTGATGCATGTTAGTGGGTGAAAAGCATGTGTGTGTTGTGGATGAACTTGGGAGGGTGCATAGCACGTGTGTGTTGTGTGTACACATTGAAGGAGCACAAAGCATGTGTGTGCATTGGATGCACCTGGGAAGGGGAGAAAGCATGTGTGTGTTATGAGTGCATGGTGGAGGGACGCACACACCATGTGTGTTTTCTGGACGTAACTGGAAAGGAGAACACAGAATTTGTGTTTTGTGTGTGCACTTTGGAAGGGGACGCCCCATATGTGTGTTGTGAGTGCACTTGCGGAAGCGCATACAGCATGTTTGTGTTGTGGGTACATGTTGAATGGAAACGTGTGTGTGTGTTGGGTTCACTTTGTAGGCATGCACATCATTTGTGTGTTGTGAGTGCATGTGGTAGACATCATGTGCTTGTTGTTAGTGCACATTGGTGGGCGCACAGCAATTATTTGTTCGGGGCACACAATTGATGGTTTCCCATCATGTGTGTGTTGTTGGTGCATGTTGGAGTGGCACAAAGCAAATAGGTGTTGTGGGTGCACTTTGGAGTGGCACAACATGTGTGTGTTAGGTGCACATTGGGTGATACACAGCATGTGTGCATTTGGGGTGCACATCCAAGGGTCACACAGCATGTGTGTGTTGTGGGTGCAAGTGGGTTGGGGCGCACAGCCTGCGTGTGTTCTGGATGCACGTTGCAGGGGTGCATAGTACGTGTTTCTATGAAGTGCAGGTTTGAGTGTTTAAGCATGTGTTTGTTGGGTGAATGTTGGAGGGCTACACAGCATGTTTGTTTTATTAATGCGTGTCAAAGGGGTACAATGCATGTGTGTGTTATGGGTGCACATTGGTGGGTGCACAAAAGATGTGTGCTGTGGGTGCACACTGGAGGAATACATAGCATGTTTGTGTTGTTGGAGCACCTGAGATTAGGTGTGAATCATGTGTGTGTTGTAAGTGCACATGGGAGTACACACCATGTTTGTTTTAGAGTATATTTAGAGTATATTTAGGGATGTAGAGTATATGTGTGTTATGGGTGCATTTGGAGGGGTATACAGCACGTGTGTGTTGTGTGCACGTTGGTGAGTGCACGACAGGTGTGTTTTGTGGATGCACATAGATGGGTGCTGAGCAAGTGTGAGTTGTGGATGCATTTTGGAGTGTTAGACTGCATGTGTGTGCTGTGGATGCACTTTGGAGGGATGCCCAGCATGTGAGTTGGGTGCATGTTTCACAGCATGTGGAGTTCATAGCATGTGGATGTTGTCAGTTTATGTTGGAAAAGTGCACAGCATGTATGTGTTATGGATGCATGTTGGCAAGGGTGCACAGCATGTGTGTTTTGCAAGTACACATTAGAGGTGTGCACAGGACTTTTGTGTATTGGGCACACTTGGGATAAAGGAAACAGCATGAGTGTGATTTGAGTGCACGTTGGTGAGTGCACAGCATGTGTGTGTTGTATGTATGTTGAAGGGGTTCACAGCATATGTGAGCTGTGGGTGTACATTGGAAGAGCACACAGCATATATGTGCTGTGGAGCATCCAGGCCGGGGTTCATAGCATGTGTGTGTTGTGTGTCCAAATGGAGGATGTACAGTATGTGTATGTTGTGGGTGATCTGGGAGGGGCTCACAGCTTTTCTGTGTTGTGGGTGCACGTTGGAGGGGAACACATAATGTGAGAATTCACATTGGTGGCGTGCATACCAAGTGTGTGTTATGTGTGCACATGGGAGGGTTGGATATAAAGTGTGTGTTGTGCACATTGATGGGTGCACAGTATTTGTATGTTTTGGATTCACATAGGAAAGTTGCACAGCACATGTGCATTGTGGGTGCATGGTGGAGGGGTGAATGGCATGTGTGTGTTTTGGTGCACATTGGAGGGGTGCATAATTTGCATTTCTTTTGTGTGCGCAGTTCTGTGCAAGCATGTGTGTGTTGTGGATGCACGTCGTAGAGGTGCACAGCATGTGTATGTTTTGTGTTCATGTTGAAAGGGTACACAGCATGTGTGTGTTCTGGGTGCACATGGGTAAGTGTGCACAGCATGTGTGTGCTGTGAGTGCACGTTTGAGGGGTGCACAGCATGTGTTGTGTTGTGGGTGCACCTGAAAAGGGCACACAGCACATGTTTCTTGTGGGTGCATGCTGAGGGGTGCACAGCATGTGTGTGTTGAGGGTTCATGTTGCAGGAGTGCACAACATGGATGTGTTCTGATTGCATGTCAGAAGGGTGAACAGCATGTGTGTGTTGTGAGTACACATTGGAGTAGTGGACAGCATTTGTGTGTTGTGGGTACACTTAGAAAAGGGTGCACAGCATGTGTGTTTGATGGATGCACATTGGTGGGTGCACAGCATGTTTGTTTTAGGTTCACATTGGAGGGTTGCACATCGTGTGTGTTGGGAGTGCATGTTGGTGAGTGTACAGCATGTGTGTGAGGGGTGTAAATTGAAGGAGTGCACAGTATGTGCATGCTGTGGGTGCATGGTGAAGGGTTGCACAACGTGTTTATTGTGGGTGCACCTCGGGAGGGGATCACAGAATATGTGTGTTGTGTTTGTACATGAAGGGTGCACAGCATGTGTGTTTGGGGTGCATGTAAGAGAAACACATAACATTTGAATGTTATAGATTAAAGTGCAAATGGCATGTGTGTGTCAGGTGCACATGGGGGTGCACAGCATGTGTGTTTGGATGCATGTTTTTGGGTATACAGCATATGTGTGTTGTGGATGTATGTAGGAGGGGTGCACAGAATGTGTGCATTATTGGTGCACATGCAGAAGAGAATACAGCATGAGTATTGTGAGTGCACATTAGGGTGTGCACAGCATGTGTGTGTTGTGGGTGCACATAAGGAGGGCCATACATCATGTGTGTGTTCTGGGTTCAAATGAAGAAGGGTGCAAAGAATCTGTGGATTAAGGACGCATGTTGGAGGGGTGTATAGCAAGTGACAGAGTGTGCAAAGCATTTGTGTGTTGTGGGTGCACCTGGGTGGGAGTTCGCAGCATGTTTGTCATCAGTGCACTTTGGAAGTACACAGAATATGTTTGTTGTTGGTTCACGTTGGAAAGGTTCACAGCACATGTGTGTTGTGTTCATGGTGAATGGTTAATGGGGAAGAGTCAGAGCAAGTGTGTGTTGTGGGTGTAGAGTGGAGGGGTGTACAGCATGTGTGTGCTGTGTTCATGATGAACAGTAAGTGGGGAAATGTGCACAGCATGTGTGTCTTGTGGGTGCACAGTGGGTGGACACACAGCATGTGTGTGTTGTGGGTACACACAGGGAGATGCTCTCAGAAAGTTTGAGTTGTTGAATATAGGGGTGCACAGCATGTGTGTGTAAGTGGGTGTGCACAGCATGTCTGTGTTGTGGGCGCATGTTGAAGGGGTGCACATCAGGTAAGTGTTGCTGGTTCATGTTAAAGGCACCCATAGCATCTGGGTGTTGATGCAAATTGGTGGGTGCACAGCATGTGTGTTTGGGGTACACATTGTAGAAGTGCACATCATGTATGTGCTGTGGGCGCACGTTGGAGGAGTCCAGAGCATATGTGTGCTGTGGACGTATGGTGGAGGGGTGCACAGCATGTGTGTATTGTGGGTGCACTTTGGAGGAGTGCACAGCATGTGTGTTGTGTATGCACGTTGAATATGTGCACAGCATACATGTGCTATGAATTGAAGTCTGCGGGGTGCACAGCATATGTATGATGTGAGTATACATCGGAGAGCTTCACAATATGTGTGCATTGTGGATAACCATTGGAGGGGTGCACAGCATGTGTGTGTTTTTGATGAACGCTGGAGGGATGTAGAGTATATGTGTGTTATGAATTCACCTTGGAGGAGTGCACAGCTTGTGTATGATGTGAGTACACGTTAGAGGGCTTGAGAGTATGTGTGCATCGTGGGTGCACTTAAGAAAAGTTGCACAGAATGTGTATGTAGTGGTGCACATTGAGAGCATGTGTGTGTTGTAGCTGCACATTAGAGGGGTGTAGAGCATTTGTGTGTTGGGGGTGCATGTTGGAGGTGTGAACAGCATGCGTGTGTTGTGGGTGTACATTGGTGGGTGCACACCATGTACATGAGTTCATATTGGAGAGTCACACAGCATGTGTATTTTGAGGATGCACCTTGGAAAGGGTGCACAGCATGTGTGTGTTGTAGATGTGTGTTGGAGGGATGCGCAGAATGTGCGAGTTGTGGGTGCACTTTTGTAGGGGCACAGCATGTTTGATTGTGGTTGCAACTTGAGAGGGGCACAGAGCATGTGTGTTTTGTAGGGGAATGGTGGATGTTTCAACAGCATGTGTGTGTTGTGGATGCACTGTGGAGTGATGCACAGCACATGTGTTGTGGGTGTACCTTGCAATGGGCAAACAGCATGCCTGCATTATGGGTGCACATTGGCTTGATATAAAACATGTGTGTGTTGTGGATGCACATGGGGGTTTACAGCATGTGTGTGTTATGTGTGCATATTGAAAGGGTGAACAGTATGTGTGTTTTGTCAGTACATGAGGGAAGGGATAAACAGCATGTGTGTGTTTGGGTCCACATGGAAGGTGCACAGCATAAGTGTGTTTTGGGTGCACATTGGAGGGACAGACAACATTTTTGTGTTGTGGGTGCACATTGAAGGGGTGTACAGCAAGGGTATGTTGTGGGAACATGTTGGAATGATGCAAAGCATGGGGTGCTGTGCAAGCACACAGGAGGAGTGCACAGCATGTGTGTGTTGGATGCTCATGGGGGGCACAGCATGTGCTTGTTGTGGATGCCCCATTCGAGGGTTGCATGGCATATGTGTGTTGTTGATGCATGTTGAGGGGGTGCACAGCATGTGTGTTGTGGGTGAACAAGAAGGTGTGCACAGGATGTGTGTGTTTTGGATGCACATTACAGGTGCACATCATATATGTGTTCAGTGCATGTTGGTGGGTGCACAGCTTGTGTGTGTTGTAGATGACATTGAAGTGGTGCACATGTGTGTGCTATGGATTAATATTGGTAGGGTGCACAGCATATGTGTACTGTGGGTGCACATTGGTGTGTACCACATCATGTGTGTTGCAGGTGCACACTGGAGGGTTCACATCATGTGTGTTGATGGTCACTAAAGAAGCAAAGAGCATATGTGTGTTATGGGTGCATATGTGTTGGGACATACAGCATGTGTGTCTTCTGGATGCACCTGGGAGAGTCTCATAGCATGTGTGTGCTGTGGCTGTGTGCTATGAATTGAAGTCTTTGCACCATTCCAGCATGTTTCCACAACATACCCTTGCTGTACACCACTTCAATGTGCACCCACAACACACAAATGCTGTCTGTCCCTCCAATGTGCACCCAAAACACACTTATGCTGTCCACCTTTCATGTGAACCCAAACACACACATGCTGTTTATCCCTTCCCACATGTACTGACAAAACACACATACTGTTCACTCCTTCAATATGCACATTGATGCATGCAAGACATGTTTGTCATGGGTGCACGTTGAAGGGCACAGCATGTGTGTGTTGTGGGAGCACTTTGGGAAGGTGCAAAGTCTGGTGATGTTGTGGAAGAACACTGGAGGGGCTCACAGCATGTGTGTGTTTGGAGGCATGATGGTGGGTGCACAGCATTTGTGTGTTGTTGATATATGCTGGAGGGGTGCACAGCATATGTGTATTTCGGGTGCCCATGAAGGGGTGCACAGTTTTTGTGTTGTGGGTTCAAGTTGGAACAATACACAGATGAGGTGTATTGGGTGCACATGGGGGTGCAAAGCATGTGTGTGTTTTGGTGCACGTTGGAGGAGTGCACAGCATGTGTGTCTTGTGTGCACATGGACAGTGCACAGTATGTGAGTACTGTTGGTGCACATGGGGAAGAGTGCACAGTATGTGTGTTGTGGTTGAACATAGGAGGTGTGCACATGTGTGTGTTGTGAGTGCACATTGGTGAGTACATAGCATGTGTTTTGTGGGTGCAGGTTGGAGGACTGAGCATCATGTGTTTGTTGTTGGTGCATGTTGGCGGGCGCACAACATGTGTGTATCATGGGTGCACATAGAAAGGGTGCACAGAATGTGTGCATTTTTAGTGCACCTAGGGAGGGGTTCACAGCTTGTATGTGTCGTGGGTGCACATTAGGGGTACACAGCATGTTTGTATTGTGGATGCATGCTGGAGGGGCACACAGCATATGTGTGTTGTGAGTGCATCTGGGAAGGAATGTTTCATGGGTGCATCTGAGAAGAAATGCACAAGTGTGTGTTGTGGGTGCATAGTATAGCGGTGCACAGGATGTTTGTGTTGGGTGCATGGTAGTGGGTGCATAGCATGTGTGTGTTGTTGGTGCATGTTGGTGGGTGCACAGACTGTGTGTATTGTGAGTGCACATAGAAAGGGTGCACAGGATGTGTGCGTTGTCATTGAAACTAGGGAGAGGTTCACAGCATGTGTGTGTTGCGGGTGCACAATTTGGGTGCACAGCATGTTTGTGTTCTGGGTGAACGTTGGAGCGACACATACCATGTGTATGCTGTGGGTGCATCTGGGAAGGAATGCACATAATGTGTACATTGTGAGTGCACAGTGTAGGGGTACACAGCATGTATGTGTTGGGCGCATGTTAGTGGGTGCACAGCTTTGGTGTGTTATGGGTGAATCTTGTTGAGTATACAACGTGTATGTGTTATGGGTTGCACAACATGTGCTTGTTGTGGATACAGGTTGAAGGGGTGCACAACACATTTGTGCTGTGTAATCCTATTGGTGGGGTGCCACGCATGTGTGTCATGTGGGTGTACGTTGATGTGGTGCACAACATGTGTGTGCTGTGGGTGCACATTTGAGGGTGCACAGCATGTGTTGCTGATGTCTGTTAAAGAAGTGAATGGCATGTGTGTGTCATGGGTGCACCTTGGAGATGCTCACAGCATGTGTGTGTGTGGTGTACACATGGAGGGTGCACAGTATGTGTGTATTTGGATGCACATTGTTGGGTGTACAGTGTATGTTGTGAATGCACATTGGAGATTTACACAATATGTATGACATGTGAGTACATGTTGAAGGGATGCACAGCATGTGTGTGTTGTGGGAGATCTAGGAAGGGGCTCAAAGCATGAATGTGTTGTGGTTGTACATGGGGGTGCACAGCATGTCTGTATTGTGGGTGCACATTGGAAGTGTGCACAGCATGTGTGTGTCATGGGTACATGTTTGTGGGTGCACTGCATGTGCATTGTGTATGTTTAAGGGTATACATCATGGGTGTGTTGTGAATGCATATTGGTGGATGCACAACATTTGTGTGTTTTGTTTACACAATGGAAGATTGCACAGCCTGTGTGTGCCGTTGGTGCATGGTGGAGGCAAGCATGACACGAGTTTGTTTTGGTGAATTTGGAGTAGGGTTGCACAATATGTGTTTTTTTTGGGTGCATGTTTTTGTGTGCAAGCATGTGTGTGTTGTAAATGCATGTTGGAGGGGTACACAGCACGTGCTGTGTTGTGTGCACTTTGGTGGGTGCACAGTAGGCATGTTTTGTGGATGTACATAGGTGGGTGCACAGTATGTGTGTTTTGAATGCATGTTGGAGGGGTGCACAGTATGTATGTGTTGTGTGCAAGTTGGTGGCTGAACAGTAGGTATTTTTTATGAATGCATGTAGATGGGTGCACAGCATTTGTGTGTTGTAGATGAACTTTGAAAGAATGCACATCAAGTATGTGTTGTGAGTTCATGTTGAAGGCATTCACAGCATGTGTGTGTTGGTACACATTGGTGGGTGCATAGCATGTGTGTTGTGGGTGCATTTTGTAGAAGTGCACATCATGTATGTGTTGTGGGTGTACGTTGGAGGGGCCCAGAGCATATGTGTGTTGTGGGTGCACTTTGGAGGGGTGCACAGCATGTGTGTGTTGTGTATACACGTTGGATATGTGCACAGCATACATGTATTATGAACTGAAGTTTGTGGGGTGCACAGCATGTGTATGATGTGAGTATACATTGGAGAGCGTCACAATATGTGTGCATTGTGGATAAACATTGGAGGAGTGCGCAGCATGTGTGTGTTTTTATGGATGTTGGGGGGTACAAAGTACATGTGTGTTTTGAATTCACCTTGGAGGAGTGCACAGCTTGTGTATGATGTGAGTACACCTTAGAGGGTTTGAGAGTATGTGTGCATTGTGGGTACACATGGCAAAGGTTACACAGAATGTGTGTGTAGTGGGTGCAACTGGTGGCTGCACAGCATATGTGTGTTGCAGCTGTACATTAGAGGGGTGTAGAGCATTTGTGTGTTGGGGGTGCATGTTGGAGGTGTGAATAGAATGTGTGCATTCACGTATGTTTGTTGCAGCTCTATTCACAATAGCAAAAACATGGAACCAACCATGTTGCCCATCGAAGCTGGACTGGATAAAAAAAATGTGGTACATATACACAATGAAATATTACACAGCCATAAAGAAGGACAAAAATATGGGCTTTGCAGCAAATTGGACGGATTTGGAGTCGATCATGCTCAGTGATTTATCACAGAAATAAAGAACTGAGTCCCATATGTTCTCACTCATAAGGTGACCTTGAACAATTATAATGCTATAAGAAAGTGATTGGCAGTAGTGGAAAACTGTCAGGGGAGGGCAGGTGGGACTGGCAGTTGAGGGGAACTGCTAGGGGAGGGAGGGGCATACTTCATCACAAGGGTACCTGCACGATCAATGTTTGTATACCTAACCCTGAATTGTACCCCACATCTTTATAATAAATAAATAATTTTTTAAAAAAGAAAGTGTGTGTTGTAGGTGTACCTTGGTGGGTACACACCATGTGTGCATCATGGGTTCACATTGGAGAGACACACAGCGTGTGTATTTTGTGGACGCACCTTGGAAAGGGTGTACAGCATGTGTATGTAGTGGGTGCATGTTGGAGGGGTGCACAGAATGTGTGAGTTGTGGGTATACTTTGGTGGGAGCACAGCATGTTTGTGCTGTGGTTGCAACTCGAGAGGGGCACAGAGCATGTGTGTTTTGTAGGGGCATGGTGGATGTATGAACAGCATGTGTGTGTTGTGGGTGCACAGTGAAGAAATGCACAGCACGTGTGTTGTAGGTGTACCTTACAATGGATGAACACCATGTCTGTATTGTGGGTGCACACTGGCCTGGTACAAAGCGTGTGTGTGTTATGTGTGCACATTGAAGGGGTGTACAGCATGTGTGTGTTGTGGGTGCATGTTGAAGGTGTACACAACATGGGTTTATTGGGTGTGCATTTGAGGAGTGCCCAATATGTGTGTTTTGTCAGTATATGTGGGAAGGGATAAACAGCATGTGTGTGTTTGGGTTCACATGGAAGGTGCACAGCATAAGTGTGTTTTGGTTGCACATTGGAGGGACAGACAGCATTTGTGTGTTGTGAGTGAACATTAAACGGGGTGTACAGCAAGGATATGTTGTGGGAACACGTTGGAATGGTGCAAACATGGGGGTGTTGTGTAAGCACACAGGAGGAGTGCACAGCATTTGCGTGATGGGTGCTCATGAGGGGTTGCACAGCATGTGTGTGTTGTGGATGCACACAGAATGGGTGCACAGGATTGTGTGTTTTGGATGCACATTACAGGTGCACATCACATATGTGTTGGGTGCATGTTGCTGGGTGCGCAGCTTGTGTGCATTACGGGTGCATGCTGGATGGGTGTACAACATGTGTGTGTTTTGGATTCATATTGGTAGGATGCACAGCATATGTGTGCTGTGGGTGCATGTTGGTGTGGAACACATGTGGTGCAGGTGCATACTGGAGGGTGCTCATCATGTGTGTTGATGCACACTAAAGGAGCAAACAGTATGTGTGTGCTGTGTGTGAATGTGCATGTGTGTTAGGGCATACAGCATGTGTGTCTTCTGGGTGTACCCTGGAGAGGTTCACAACATGTGTGTGCTGTGGATGCACATTGGTGGGTTCAAGGCACATTTGTTGTGGGCGCACGTTGGTGGGTACACAGCATGTCTGCTGTGGAGCACGTTGGAGTGGTGAGCATCATGTGTTTCCTGTTGGTGCACGTTGGTGGGTGCACAGCATGTGTGTATTGTGTGTGCACATACAAAGGGTGCACAGGATGTGTGCATTTTTAGAGCACGTAGGGAGTGGTTCACAGTATGTGTATTGTGAGTGCACATTAGGGGTACACAGCATGTTTGTGTTGTGGTTGCATGTTGGGGGCACACATCATGTGTGTGTCATGGGTGCATCTGGGAAGAAATGCACATCAAGTGTGTGTTGGGAGTGCATGGTATAAGGATGCACAGGATGTTTGTGTTGGGTGCACAGTATTGGGAGCATAGCATGTGTGTGTTGTTGGTGGGAGCATAGCATGTGTGTGTTGTTGGTGTAAGTTGGTGAGTGCATGACCTGTGTGCATTGTGAGTGCACATAGAAGGGGTGCACAGAATGTGTATGTTGTCAGTGAAACTAAGGATAGGTTCACAGCATGTGTGTGTTGTGGGTGCACATTATGGATGCACAGCATGTTTATGCTGTGGGTGAATGTTGGAGGGGCACACAGCATGTGTGTTGTGAGTGCATCTGGGAATGAATGCACATCAATGTAAGGGTACACAGCATGTATGTGTTGGGTGCATGTTAGTGGGTGCACAGCTTGTGTGTGTTATGGGTGCACCTTGGTGAGTGCACAGCTTGTGTGTGTTATGGGTGCATGATGGAGGGCTGCACGGCATATGTTTGTTGTGGATACAGGTTAGAGGGGTGCACAACTTGTTTGTGGGGGTGCACAGCATGTGTGTAGCATGAGTGCACATTGGTGTGGTGCACCACTTGTGTTTGCTGGGAGTGAAGATTGGAGGGTGCACAGCATGTGTATTGTTGATATCTTTTAAAGAAGTGAACAGTCTGTGTGTCTCGTAGGTGCACCTGGGAGAAGCTCACAGCAGGTGTGTGGGGGGGGTACACATGGGGAGTGCACAGTATGTGCGTATTTGGATGCACATTGCTGGGTGTACAGTGTGTGCTGTGGACACACATTGGAGAGTTGCACAATATGTGTGTCTTGTGAGTACATGTTGGAGGGCTGCACAGCATGTGTGTGTTGTGGGAGATCTAAGAAGGAACTCATAGCACGAATGTGTTGTGGTTGTACATGAGAGGTGCACAGCATGTCTGTGTTGTGGGTGCACACTGGAGGTGTGTATGGCATGTGTGTCATGGGTGCATGTTGGTGGGTGCACTGCATGTGTGTTGTGTTTGTTGGTTGAAGGGGTGTATATCATGTGTATGTTGTGAATGCACATTGGTGGATGCTCAACTTTTGTGTGTTACACAATGGAAATATGCACAGCTTGTGTGTGCTGTGGGTGCACAGTGGAGGCAGGCATAACATGAGTTTGTTTTGGTGAACATTGGAGGGTTGCATAATATGTGTTTTTTGGGCGCATGTTTTTGTGCACAAAATGTGTGTGGGAATTCACGTTGAAGGGGAACACAGCATGTGTGTGCTGTGTGCATGTCAGTGGGTACACGGTAGGCATGTTTTGTGGATGCACAAAGGTGGGCACACAGCATATGTGTGTTGTGAGTGCACGTTGGAGAGGTGCAGAGTGTGTGTGTTGTGTGCATGTTGGTGGGAGAACAGTAGGTTGTTATAGATGCATGTAGGTGGGTGCACAGAATGTGTGTGCTATGGATGCATGCTGGAGGATTGCACAGTGTGTGTGTGTGTTGTGGGTGCATGTTGGGTTCACATTGGTGAAGCGCACAGATGAATGTGTTGTGGGTTCATGTTGGGTTCACATTGGTGAAATGCGCAGTATGAATGTGTTGTGGATGCACGTCGGAGGACTGCAAAGCCTGTGTACTGTGGGTGCAAGTGGGGAAGATTGCACTGCATGTGCGTGTTGTGGATGCACACTGGAGTGGCATCACAGCATGTGTGTGCTGTGGTTGCACGTGAGGGGTGCACAGCATGTGTGTGCTTGTGGGTGCTTAGCAGGTGTGTGCTGTGGGCGCAAATAAGGAGGGGTGTACTGCATTTGCCTGTTCTGTGTTCAAATAGGGAAGGGTGCAAAGAATGTGTGAGTGAGTGCACGTCGAAGGGGTGTACAGCAACTGAAGAAGGATGCACAGCATGTGTGTGTTGTGGGTGCACCTGGTTAGGGGTTCACAGCATGAGTGTGTTGTGATTGCACATGGGGGATGCACAGAATATGTTTATTGTGGATGCACGTTGAGGGGGCACACAGCACGTTTGGCTTGTGGGTACAAAGTGGAGGGACACACAACATGTGTATATTTTGGGTTCATGTTGGGAGAACTCAGGATGTTTGTGTTGCAGGTACACATGGAGGGTGCACAGCATGTGTGTTTTGTGGGTGTATGTCAGTGGGTGCACAGCATGTTTGTTGTGGTTGATCTTTGGAGGAATGTCCAACAAGTGTGTTTTGTAGGTATTAGTTTGTGGGTGCACAACAGGTGGGTGTTGTGGGTGCAAATAAGGAGGAGGCACAGCATTTGTCTGTTCTGGGTTTAAATAGGGAAGACTGCAAGGAATATGTGAGTTGTGGGTGCACGTTGTAGGTGTGTTCAGCAAGTGAAGAAGGATGCACAGCATGTGTGTGTTGTGGTGCACCTGGGTAGGGGTTCTCAGCATCCTGTGTTATAGGTGCACGTGGAGGTGAACAGAATATGTTTATTATGAGTATATATTGGAGGGGCACACAGCATGTTTGTGTTGTGGGTGCAAATTGGAAGGTTGCAAAACGTGTATATTGTGGGTTCGTGTGGGGAGGAGAACTCAGGATGTTTGTGCTGTGGATGCACATGGAAGGGTGCACAGTTTGACTATGTTGTGTGTGCAGGTTGGAAGGACATACCTTTGTGTGTGCCGTGGGTGCATGTTTCAGGCATTCACAGCATGTGTGTGCTGTGGGTACACATGGGGAGTGCACAGAATATGCTTTTTGTGGGTGCACATGGGAAAGATCCAGAGAATGTGTGTGTTGTGGGTGTACTTTGGAGGGGTGTATAGCATGTGTGTGTTGTGCATGCACATTGTATGGGCTCACAGCATATGGGTTTATGGATTCAAGTTGGGGGGTGCACATTATGTGTATGATGTGAGTACACATTGAAGGGGTTCACAGTATGTTTATGTTGTGGATGCACATTGGTAGTTAGACAGCATGTATGTTTTGTAGGTCCATATTAGAGAGGTGTAGAGCATGTGTGTGTTGTGGATGCACATTGGAGTGGTGCACAGCATGTGTGTTGTGGATGCACTTTGGAGAGGTGCACAGCATGTGTATGATGTGAGTACATATTGGAGGGGATGAGGGTATGTGTGTGTTGTGGGTGCACGTGGGAAAGGTTGCACAGAATGCGTGTGTAGTGGGTGTATGTTGGTAGATGCACAGCATGTGTGTGCTGAAGGTGCATTTTAGAGGGGTGTAGAGCATGTGTGTGGTGTGGGTGCACAGAATGTATTTTCTGGTTGCACTTTGGAGGAGTACACGGCATGTGTCTGTTGTGGAAGTCCATTGGTGGGTCCACACCATGTGTGTATTGTGGTTCACGCTGAAGGGGCACACAGCATGTGTGTGTTCTGGGTGCACCTTGGAAAGTGTGCACAGAATGTGAGTGACGTGGGTTCACATTCCAGGAACACAAAGCATATGTATGTTTTGTAGGTGCACAGTGGATGTGTGAACAGCATGTATGTATTGTGGGTGCATGGTGGAGAGGCGCACAGCATGTGTGTTGTGGTTGCACATTGGAGGTGTGCACAACATGTGTGTATTGTGCGTGCACATTAGTGAGTGCACAGCATGTGCTATGGGTGCCCATTAAAGGGTTATACAGCATGAGTGTGTTGTTGGTGCATGTTTTTGGGTGCACAACATGTGTGTATTGTGGGTGCACACATAAGGGGCCTACAGGATGTGTGTGTTGTCAATGCACCTAGAAAAGGGCTTGTAGCACGTGTGTGATGTCAGTGCACATTAGGGGTGCACAGCATGTTTGTGTTGTGGGTGCATCTGGGAAGGAACACACATTATGTGTGTGTTGTGAGTTCACAGTAAAGGGTTGCACAGCATGTATGTGCTGAGTGCACATTAGTGGGTTCACAACGTGTGTGTTGTTAATGCATGTTGATGGGTGCACATCATATGTGTGTTGTGGGAGCACATGGAGGGATGAACAGCATGTATTTATTAGGTACACATTAGAGTGTGCACGATTTGTATGTGTTATGGGTGCACCTTGGTAACTGCATGTGGGAGGGCTGCACATGTGTGTTGTGTATTCATATTGGTGGGGTGCACAGTATGTGTGTGGTGTGGGTGCACATTGGAGGGTACACAGCATTTGTGTTGTGAGTGCACATTAGAGAGGTGCACAGCATGTATTTGTTGTGGGTGTACATTTGAGGTATGCACAGCATGTATGTGGACACATGTTAGTGTGTGCACAGAATGTGTATGCTGTGGATGCACATTGGAGGGGGAAAACAGCATGTGGGTTTTGTGGGTGTGCATTGGAGGGGCAATCAGCTGGTGTGTATTTTGTATGCACATGGGAGGTGTGCAGCATGTGTGTGCTGAGGGTGCACACGGGGAGGGACACAGATCATGAGTTTGTTGTTGGTGCACGTGGGGTTTGCAGAACATGTGCGTTTTGTGGGTTCATGTTGGAGGGGTGCACATCATGTGCATGCTGTGGATTCTCATTGGAGGGGAACAAAGGATGTGTGTATTGTGGTTGAACCTGGGGAAAGGCTGACATCATGTGTGTGTTGTGGATTCACTTTGTAAGGATGCAAGTATGTGTGTGTCATGGATGGACATTGGAGGGATGCACAGTATGTGTGTGTTTTTGGTGAACCTGAGGAGGGCCATACAGCATGTGTGTTTTTTGGGTGAACTTTGAAAAGTTGTACAGCATGTGTGTCTTGTGGGTGGATGCTGGAGGGGCACACAGCATGTGTGTGTTTGGGATGCACGTTTGGGGAGCTACAGCATGTGTATGTTGTGGGTGTACCTGGGTATGGGCACACAGCATGTCTGTGTTGCGGGTGCACACTGGAGGGGTGCACAGCATGTGTGTGTTCTGGATGCACATTGAAGTGGTACACATCATGTATGTGCTGTGAGTGCACCTGGGAAAGGGAGAAGAGCATGTTTGTGTGGTGGGTATTCAGTGGGGGAGGGGTGCGCAGCATGTGTCTGTTGTGAGTGAACCTAGAGAGGAGATCACAGCATTTTTGTGTTGTGGGTGCACTTTAAGGGTGCAGAGCATGTGTGTGTTGTTGATGCACAATAGAGCAGTGCATGGCATGTGTGTGTTGTGGGTGCACATTAGGAAGGGTGGACAACATGTGTGCATTGTGGATGAATGTGAGGAAGAGCACAGAGCATCTTTGTGCATTTGTGTCTTGTATGGCTGGTATGTGGGATCCCCTCACTGTGTCTGTGTGTGTCTGTGGTTATATGTTTGTGAGACACTCACCCCTGCATTTTCCCTGTCAGTGGATGGTCTTAGCAGGCAAGGGCTGTGGTTCTGAAATGACTGGATTCTGTCTCATGTCCAATGGACTTCTAAGCATAGCTGACGACTTTCTGACTCATTAGTAAACAGCATAGGAGGCCCTGTTTTAGTCATTGGGAGAAGAGAAACAGCAGGACCACATCAGTCTGCTGGGAGAAAAAGGAGTCATCATCAGTAAGTACCTATTTGGTGTCAGGCACAGTGACAAACAAGTATCCCACATTTCATGGGCTGTCCAGCATTGCCCAAGTGTTCTATGAGTGGTGACTGCATCTGTGGTCCCAAACATGGCCTTCCTGATTCTAAGACTTTTTCAATGTGACTTCGCAGCAACTTGCATGCAGACACAAAGTCTATTTCACCTCCCCTTGAATGTGGGCTGACTCATGACTCTAGATTTGGCCAAGAGAATGTGCTGGAAGTGATGAAGTACCATTTCCTGGCCTAGGCCTCAAGTGCCTTGTAGCTTCCACTTGTTCCTTAAACTTCTGATATCACCTGTTAAGGAGCCCAGACTAGCCTGTTGACGAACAGCCTTGCAGTGTCTGTGTGCATGAGGGAGTGCATGGAGTCTTGTATGTGAAAGTTTGCTGGAGGTATTGTCCAGGCATTGACTCTTTTCCCAGACATAGGCTTCTTTCTGACCCCTCACTCAGGGAGCAGCCTCTGATCAAGGCTGGTCTCTGCAGGATTTGCATATTTCCAGTCATGAGCCACTGGGTGCAGGTGACAAAGCAGAGCTGAGAACAATGTGGGCGGCACTCTTACTCACTGTGATTGTAACTACCATGTAGCAATTTGAATAATTAGCATGCTTGATTATAAAACTGCTTGCTGTACTGTCCCAAGGTGCAGATTCTTTTTTCACTGATGGGTGGTATCAGTGCCTCCTGTAATAAACCTCTAATAAATCAATGTCTGTCCCTGCTGGGTCTCCAGGTGTCTTCTTTGGAATAGTTAACGAATATTAAACGCAAGTCCTCTCATATTTGGGGTTGCTGTGTTATGCCTGCAGCCCCAGATGACCCCTCAGGCAAGCTCACTGCATCCAAATTTACAAAAGAACCTGGTCCAGATGGGAGAATCTCATCCCACAGCTGAGACTGCAGATGCATGCAGCCAGGGCGAACCACCTGCTGGTATAGACTCATGCACAATAATAACTACTTTTTTTCAGTCACTGAGTTCCGGGGTGGGTTGCTACATCGGCACTAGCTTACTGATAGAGACTGGTATCATCATTCTCCCCATTTTACAGACAAGGAAATTGAGAATAAGTTAAAACTTCCCAAAGGTCTCACATCTACATGTAAACAAGAGGTATGATTCAAGTCCACATAGACTTGTTCCAGGGTTTAGAAGTTGCTTATTCTGCTCAAGCTGCATAATAAAATACCAAACACTGTGGGCTTAAACAACAGACATTAATTTTCCCACAGTTCTGGAATGTAAAAGTAAAAGATCAAGGTCCTATCTGGCTTGATCCGCCAGCAAGTCCTCTCTTCCTGGCTTGTAGATGGTGGCTGTTTTCCTTTTTTCTGTGCCCCCATATGGTCATTTCTTTTCTCTCTTCCTTTTTTTTTGTTTTTTGTTTTTGTTGTTGTTTTGAGATGGGGTCTCCCTCTGTCTCCCAGAATAGAATGCAATGCTATGATCATAGCTCACTGCAAACTCAAACTCCTGGGCTTACGCAATCCTCTCGGCTCGGACTCGAGTAGTTGGGACTACAGAAATGAGACACTGTGCTCACATTTTTCTCTTCCTAATAAGGAAAGCAATCCTGTTGGATTAGGGACCCATCCTTATCTATTTACTTAACCCAAAGGCCTTATCTCCAACTTGGGTCATATTGGAGGTTAAATCTTCAATGTGTGAACTGAGGAGGTGGAACAAAATTAAGTTCTCAATGAGGAGTGAACCTCCATGCCAAACCATCTTTATAGCCACAGCACAGACCACAAGTAGGAATGATATCTCCATCCAATAAGATGAGGAATGTGAGGGTCAGCAAACTGAACTCTGGGCTCCTGTGTTGTAAGCACAGTGAGGTTGTCCCCCAGCCCTGTGCCCTCTGCATAGCCATCCTGGCCTCCAGTGCAGAACTGTCACTTTCTCAGTAGCTGTTTCTCAGCTTCTGGTTCTCCATGGGCAGGGAAGGCCTTGAGTATTGGGACTGTATCCCCTGCATTATTGCAGCCTCTGGGCCTGATAGGTTTGGCCCAGAGTAGAGGTGGAGGAATAGTGAGGGGAATCCTGGACCCCTAGAGCCTAGGATCTTCCCTGGGGCCTGTTCTACACTGTCCCCAGTTTCCTGAAAGAGTGAAGCCCCAGTTGCCAATTGTGAGAATCAATTCAATAATTCCTTCATGCCTGTCTCTTTTCTCCACTCCTTTGCTGGTGTTTCCCGAGATCAGCTCCCAGATCAACAACTTACAATGGACTACTCATTCCTGGGTCTTCTCCTGGGCGAAGCTACACCTACACTAGACACAGCCCCTCCACTCTCTCTTGAAAGAAGTCCTCTTCTATTTTCATGGCCTGGAGGCCTGATCTCCAAGCTGATTCGATGAAATCCCAAGGAAAGGGGACACAAACAACACCTGGGGGCTCCTGAGAGATTCACTTCTGCCCACCTGCTTACCAAGGCTGCAGATCCCCAGGCTAGGGACAGCTTCATTTTGAGCCTAGGTTTTTCCTCAGGCTGGGCTGTCCTCCAAGTGGTCACAGTGGTGGCCAGTGCATGACTGAGTGCAAGCATGTCTCAGCTGATGGGGTCAGAAGCATTACCTCCTGAGACTTTCCTTGCGTGTGGCGGTGTACCTTCACGGCACCGTGAACAAGACCACATCTGGGCAAGTGCATCTCTTGGCCCACCAGGTCTTGCCAGACAATGGAGTCTACAGTTTCTCTCCTTGATAGAGGAAGAAAAGTTCCAAGGTTCTTCTCCCCTCTTGGTTCTCTCCAGGGCCTCTCCAACCATGACTTGACACAGGAGGACCTTTCTACTTTGGAAAACCCTTCCAAGTCGGCAAACTACCCTAATGTGCTGAACCAGGGCCCACGATGCTCCTGGGGACATTTCCCAGCCCTGCCTAGGACAGCTAGTAGGTTTCTCATAACTTGGTTTCTCAGTCCATGTTCTAACACCATACATTTTAAAATGTCCTTTTATAGAAAGGAAGGCAGAGGGGTGCAATAAGAGGAGGAAGAAACAAGCAACTGTGAGCAAAACTTAAAAGACATTTAATGGACTACATAATGAGGACATGAGGAAAGAGTCTGGCATTGATTTTCCCTGACATTTCACCTATTAAATTATGAGATTCATAAAGAAGAGCCCAGATTTCTTTTTCTTCCTCTTCCTCTTCCTTTTCCTCTTCCTCTTCCTCTCCTTCTCCTTCTTGTAATTAAGATTATTTAATGAAGAACAAAGCCACAATTGTTTGGGTTGTACATGGGCCCAAGTTCCTTGACAGGATAATAGCGTAGCTTGGAGGGTAGTGAAACTTGAGGGTACAAGATGCCTCTGGATTGGGGGACCTAGTGCTGCCTTCCCAACCAGGACCTGACCTGGCAAGCCCCTTCTTAGGGGTCTGACGGGCTGCCTGGCTCTGTCCTTGAAGTCAGGGCTGGGCCCAGGAATGGTAAGGGATATTCCTGGGATGGGATTGCCATGAAAACATGGAAAGACCTAGAGAGACCCAACTGCTCTAGGAAGTCTAAGTTGGTCTACCAAAGTGCGGGGTCTTGAAATAAAATTCCAGAAACCTGGTACTAACCCTGTCATGTAGGCAAATAAGGAGATGGAGGTGCTTAGAGGTCAGGTAACTATCTCGAGGCCACTCAATATGTTTAAGCGGCAGAGTCAAGGTTCTGCCAGGCTCCAGTGGTTTCCAAAGCTCATCTTGTTTCGTGACACTCACCCTATCCATTGTTATGGTACCGAGTAGCAGGAAGAAGGGCTGAGTGAGCGGCCAGCCTACCAGAGTTGGAACCAGGAAGGAGGAGGCCACAACAGACTCCCTGTCCTAACAGTCGTCCCCAGTGATAGGACCTAAACACATCCCCTACTACCCAAGGCACCCTTTTCTCCCCCTTTCATTTCCCTTAAAATCTTAATCTCAGCTGCTTCATTCCCAGAAAGGTGTCAACAAGTATTAACTGCTTAAAGTCGAAACCTTTCTGGGGGTATTTCTATCTTGAAAAGGGGGAAAATCAAAACCTGAAGGCACAGAGTCATGATAGGACATTCTAGGTATGTGTTAGGCTTGAGAATGAATAACTTCAGGACCTTTTTGGCTGCTCAAAAAAACCCCACTGTAGCTCTCTTGTGTAGATCAGTCCAGGAGTCACAGGGGTTTAAATGTTCATAGGTGACAGCCTAAATTGTATCTTCTGAACCATACTTGTCCCTCTGTCTTTTGACATTACTTAAATATGTAACTGACCAATGGGGCAGGGCGTGGCCAGACTCAAGACCTCTAAGACATCAGGCTGGGTGTGGTGGCTCCTGCCTATAATTCCAGCACCTTGAGACACCAAGGTGGGAGGATCACTTGAGCCCAGGAGTTCAAGAACACCCTCAACAACACAGCAAGACAATTTGTCTACAAAAAAGTAAAAAAAAAAATAGTTGATTACATATGGTGGTGCATGCCTATAGTCCCAGCAACTCAGGTGGCTGAAGTGAAGGGTCACCTGGATCCAGGAGGTTGAGGATGAGGTGAGCCATGATCGTGATCGTGCCACTGTACTCTAGCCTAGGTGACAGAGTGAGATCCCAACTTAAAAAAAGGACATCTGAAACATCTGCTCACCCTTACCCTAATAAATAGTTTCAAAAGCAGGTGCAACCAGTAGGCTGAGGCTGTTCAAACATTTGACCCACCCGAAGATGGTACCCTACTACAATCTAGGAAGCAGTGTCTCCCCACCACTACGTTATGAGGACCTCACTTGGAGGAACAACATTTGCAAAGGTGAGAGCTGCCAGGTGTTGGGTGCCTGCCACATGCCAGCACAGAGCCAGGTACACCACTTGCTTGATGTCGCTGATAAGGTTGATGCTGTTTTTCCTCTACTTATACATGAAGAAACTGAGTCAGGAAGAGGTAAAAGAACTGGCCTACAGTCACACAGTCAGAGCAAGGATTCTTTCTAGTCCCATATGGCCACAGGTCCCAAGCTGTTGCCTAAAGACCATACTACCCCATCTCTGCAGGGCCAGCAAGAACTCAGATGGGCACTGCTCCAGAAGCCACATGGGCTCAGTCTAGTCTTTCCCTTGACACAAGGAAATAGTAGGGAGGACACAGATTCCCTGTTTTGAAACAGCACCTGCTGTTTCAACAATGCATTTCCTTTCCCCTTGTGGTGACTGCACTCCAATTTTCCTTTGGGGAATGCCTCAACTTTCAATCCCTGTGGATTAAGCAGAACAGATGTCATTCATCAACCCCAGGTGTGGGAACACGATTCGGCCTGGCCAATCAGGAGACTTCATGATCCCAGGACAGAATGACTGATTCAGGAAGGGGCATGACCGAATTTGGGCCAGAAAAAGCAGGGCCTGAGACTTTTGCTGAAATGCCTGGGAAGGAGGCATGCTCTTACACTGGGCTTCCAGATAGGAAGGAGGGACTGGTGCTGCTCGTGGCCATGCTTGTACCATTTGGGAGTGAAGCAAAGCAGAGGGAAGTAGAGCCAAGAAACCAAGAGAGAAATTTCTGGTGCATAAATACAGTGCAGACACAACATGCCTGAAAGGAGTTGTCCACTTTTTGCTACAGAAACCTCTAGCACATACATTTCTTTAATTTCTTTCTTTCCTGTGTCCTTCCCTGGTTTGGGTTAAGTTTCTGTTACTTGCACCAAGAGAACTGAGTGATCTGCCCCTTGAGTTGGTTACTCAGGATGCCTGTCTCATCTGTGGTCAACCAGACCGTGAAGGGCTCCAGAAACATCTGCCCCCACCACGACCCTTTCACTTCCTTCCAAATCAGGTTACCTGAAATGACCCAGCCCTCAGTTTTCCATCCTGGAAGTACTGAGTTTGGCACAGGCAGTTACTCAGAGAACACAGAGCAAGGTACTAAGTATTTTCGGAGCTCAGCCACTCAGAACTAGCTGCCAGTCTCTCAGCTCCCAACACAGCCTTTCTATTTCACCAGGTGGCACCAAGGACTGTTTCCTCTCTGCCTCCCAGGCCTTGCACAGGAGTAGATATTTAATCCGTGTTCAATAAACATCAATTTAATGAAGTGAAGTGCACTCAGAAAACTGCTGACATCTGTGACAGGGACTGCCAGATCCCCAAGATCTTCTATGTTATTAGAACCCTTGATTTTTACCTGAACAAGTCGTCATGTAAAAGAAAGACTACATTTCCCAGACTCCTTTGTAGCAGGGTTTAACCATGTGACTCAGATGTGGCCAATAGGAGGTGAGTGAGGTGATATAGATGCCACACTCAGGTCATGCCTTTGGTGAGAAAGGGCATGCACCCCCCGACTTCTCTCTTCCTAGTGGTTGAAATGTGGACATGTGGGTGAGGCCCATCCCCAGGGAAGATGGAGCAACAAGATAGAAGGGGCCTGGGACTTCACAGAACTCTTCCCACAGTCCTGGGTTGCTGTTTTATCCCTATTGGGAGGATATCCACCATCACTCATATTTCCCAGTGTGTTTCCTGGAGGAAAAGGAGAGGATGTTCTGGCTGGGGACAAGACATGCTCCTCCAAGGGGTATCCTTGGTTCCCGTCATGGAGAAGGCACTTTCATCTACCATGTCTTCTATGAAGTGGGAAGGTCATGTTTGATCAGCCCCATTTTCCTGTAGGGAAACCAAAGCCCGGAGAGGGAGAGCTCTGTCCCAGGACTGCAGCTAAGAAGGAGCAAAGCTGGAGCTCTCAGCTTAGCCCTATGTCCTCACCACACCCCAAGGTGAGCTGGACTGGAAGGAAGAACTGATATGAGCTGAGGGAGACCACTGGCCTGCCTCCTACACATCCTTCAAAGCCTCAGGTCATCAGAGGGAAGTATATCAACTGGCGTGGCCCATCGCAGGAGGAAGTGGTCAGTGGTTCAAACAGCTAGACCATCTTTTGTTTCAAAGCATCTGGGGCTCTTAACTTTGCAATCCTCTCTGCAGGAATGAGAGAGATGAGTCCACCTAACAGGTAAGGGAACTGGAAGCCTGACCAAGATCTACTTGGCTTTAGAAGTTAGAGTCTCGGGAAGGATAGCGATTAATCTTTGTGTTGCCATCTAATCTTCCTAAAGACCTTCCGACATCAACATAGCTGCAATTCCTGCTCTGGCCATTTGGCTTGTCCCAAGCCAGGTAGAGTCATGAAATGCAGGGACATCATGCCCTGTGTCATTCAGGGCCCTTGGATTGCCATGGTCATCTGTTGGGAGCCGGCCACGGAGGCCCACTGAGCGTTAGGGATCAGGGAGGGCTGTGGACCCCGAGACGGCTAGGATGTGTTCGGGAGCCGTAGACCCCATTTTCCTCCCCCTTTTGCTATGCAGCACTAAAACAACCTAAAGGAACTCTGCTGGCCTAAGCTGAAGGCTCTGTGACTGTGACAGGCATGGCTCACTCTAGAAACCCATTGTTCCTGTTTTCCATAAACTGTGGTTTCGGCTTAGGTATTAGATATAATTCAAATTCAGGTCACATTTGGGAGCCTTTTATACGGTACAAGCTTCTCTATAAGATTTAAAAGAATATTTGTAGAATTAGTGTATACTTATAGAGAGCTGTTTTCAACTTTTCAATGGTATAGATGATTATCAAGAGTGGCCCAGCACAGAGTTTGGGCTGGGCCACATTCCTGAGAGCCCAGCGCGTACTTTGGACTGGGCTGCATTTTTTTAGGCCGGCTTCAGCTACAGTTAATGTAAGGTCTTTTTTCTACCTATTATAGAAATTGAATTTATTTTATTCATAGAAGGTATTGTAGAATAGGTCATACTATATCAAGGAATCATGTTAGTTCAAGCATAATCAATCATGATATTTTTAGGTTTAATAAGAATATAGTTAACTTTAGAAATTTCATTGTCTCCATTTTCTACTATCGTGGTTTTGGCCTTAGTACATTTACAGTTTATATTTGGAAGCTTTACTGCTGCTAATCAGCTTTCTATATTAGAATTAGGAATTGGAAAATTTTCATAGAAATTAGGATAGATATATAGGACTTTGGAATAGCCATTTTGTTAAGAGATTGTAGTCTATTGTTCCAAAAGGTGGCCCACCGTGGACCTTGGACTGGGCCACATCCTGTAGGGCCCAATGTGATCTTTGGACTGGGCCACATTCTTTAGGAAATTGGCTTAAGCTATAATTAAGAGCTTCCGTAGCATTGTGTAAGTAGTAAAGTTTAAGATAGTCATCATGGGTTTTGTGTGAGCTCTAGAAGTTATTGATTATCAGAGCATCATTAGGCTAGTAAGGATTGTTATACTGCTTTTGAAGAACATTACCTAGCAAAGGGAACAATAAGACAATCTTAGGGTTTGTTCCTCCTCACACTTAAGCATCTGGTGGGTGGGGGATGCCCCTCCTGCACCTGGCTTTGTGTTCACGTGAACGACTTGTGAGACTGCCTGTGTAAAATTTGGGGATAAATACCTGCTGTAACTTTCAATAAATGGCTTCTGCTCATTTCACTGAACAGTTGTCCACTTTCTTTCTTTCTCTTTCTTCCTCTTTATATCTATCCTTCCATCTTTCTTTTTTAATATCTATCCCTACAGATTCGCCGACGCCACCACATCTTCCAAGGGACTCCCCAAAACTTGAAGGGGCTGGCCCCCCACAGTCATCCTACTTCAAAATCATACTACCCACATACTTTTCTTCCCACTCATCTTTCTTCCTGGAGTCTCCTGCTATCAAGAGTTCTCAAAGAAATGTCTGACCAAAGAAACAAGTTTCCAATACGTCCCATGGCCCATGACAGCCCAGGCATACCAGGGACATCAGGATGGAGCTAGTCCTTAAATATATTTCTGGAAGAACAGGCCAAACCTCTGAAGAGCTTGAGATTTATCGAGGGTGCCATGAGACAGGTAGACTGCACCCCAGGGCCAGATTCATCAGCTGAACCAGTGGTACTCACCCACCCATGATCTAGTATTTCCAGATAAATATGAGAAATTTGAAATGCAAATGACAAAATAATTGTTTATGATAAGTATGTTCCAGATAATGTGTGAGACATTCTTATAGTCATGCATTGCTTAATGACAGGGACACATTCTAAGAATGCATACTTAGGTGATTTTGTCATGGTGTGAGCATCGTGCAGTATATTTACACAAGCCTAGATGGTGTCTCCTGCTACACACCTAGGCTGTATAGTACAGCTTGTTGCTCTGATCATCATCCATGTGGTCCTTTATTGACCAGACCGTTCTTATGTGGTGCATGACTATACTAAAAAATTATGCATTGATCATATGGAATTCAAACTTAACTTGGTATCCTGTATTTTTCCCTGAAAATCTCACAACCGTACCCTGACCCCCACAAGTAATACTGGCGTATAAGACTCCACATGAACCATCTCCTGCCAACACCACTCCAGGGATCAAGGAGAGTCCTGTCCTCTGTCCCCCCAACCCTGCTCTGGAGCAGCCTTTGATCAGCACAGTTCCCAGAGCTCATCTCTCTTCCTTCTTTGGCTGGGCATGGTGGCTCATATCTGTAATCCTAGCACTTTGGGAGGCAAAGGAGGGAGAATCACTTGAGCCCAGGAGTTCGAGACCAGGCTGGAAAACAAAGTGAGACCTCATCTCTATAAAAAATAAAAATGATAAAAGTATGGTGGTGCGTGCTTGTATTCCCAGCTACTCAGGAGACTGAGATGGTAGGATCACTTGAGTCCAGGAGGTTGAGGATACAGTGGGTCAGGATTGTTCTACTGTACTCCAGCCTGGGGAAGAGAGTGAGACCCTGCCCCAAAATAAAATAAAATCATTAAGATTTTTTAAAAATAATTAATTCAGTCCAGGGACATACGTATTTATTATCCTCCTTTTATAGATGAGAAAACTGAAGGTAAGTGAGGTTAAGTTGCTCCAATTACAGAGTAAATGGCAGAGAAAGAATTCCACCACTGACACCGAGCTCAGATCTGCCTGTTACATCATGGCTGCCAGATGCCATGGCTAAGACCTTGACCACACCCACCCTAACCCCATCACAATTATCATCCAGAGACACTGCAGCCTCTGCAAGAGTCACCCAATGTCTTCCACAGGACCATGGCATGATGAGAAGAGAACTGGACTGTGGTGAGGACACTGGGTTGAATTAGATTTTGGCTCTTAGCACTAGGTGACATCAGGCCAGTCACATCCCAAGGTTATGGTTACAGCTGTGGTTTATCCGCAGGACTCATCTATGAGGGTATCCCCTATCCCATCCCACAGCTCCTGAGGAACAATCCCACTGCTCTGCTTGTCCCCTGATGACAGGTGGTCACATGATCCATGCTTTAAAATCCTGGATCTTCACCTCACCTTATCCACAGAGAATGTACCAAGAATTGGGCATGTAAAACAGGCAGGAAAAACAGCATCCCTTCATGAGATTTTTTGTAAGGATACTGGACAAGATAGGACCTTGAGATGTTGTCAGTATGCATGGAGAAAGCATGCTTGAAATAAAGAAACACCAAGGAATGCAGAGTCGAGACAGAGAGAGAAAGACACAGATCTCCTGGATCCATCCATGCCTGAAACCACTGACACTTGTTTCTTCCACTTGCAACCAAGAGAATTATGGAGATGCCTCTCCCCTCTTTACCGAAAAAGAGATCTGGACTCTGGTAATTCCCGAGTTCTCTGCTTCCTGACAGCTGTCCTCCACCACCACCCTGAAAAAATCTCCAAAGATTGACGGTCTCTTGCCGCCAATCCTCCAGACTCCCTTCCAACTCAGACCTCAAACTGCTGAGCTCTTGTATGGAGCCCTAGTCTGCCACACTTCCAGACTCCTTCCTTTGCCCCTCCTGGTCATGATGGTCACTGGGCAAGGTAAGCAGGGCAGTGGTGGTATGGGCTTCTGAAAGACAGACCAAGGGAAGTCAAAGTCAGAGGCTGGAATCAACAGCATCTGACTGTGTTAGGAGAAATCTTTGCCATAAAATTATGGAATCTGAAAATTGGCAAGATGGTATTGGATCTGGTCAGAGTATGAGAGTCTCTGCATGGGTGAGTGCTCAAAAAAATGAATCTGCATCTGTTTGTTTGTGCAAGTGGGTGAAGGAATGTCCAAATGAGGGGAGACACAGGATCAAACACCCCAGGCCTCTTGCAGAAATGGCTACAATTTTCTATTGCTCTGAATTCCACAGAAGAAATTAGCTGGCACCTGGCCCACCCCATCACCTGCAGGCATGGGCAGCAGAGACCATGGAGAAAGTGCGAGGAGGAAATCTGGAACTGAGCCAAGCTGGAGGAAAAAAAATATGGGCTGCCACCATTTTCTCTGTCCCAGGACTAGGCAGAGACCTGCTTTATCTTGCCCAATTCTGAGCTGCCTGCATCCTGAACAGCCTTCATCCTGAGTCCAAGAAGTGATCTTTGCACCCCTCTGAAATCAACCATCATTTATCCAGAGAAGAAGATATTCCAAATGCATGATACTGGAGAGACAGACACCCCACCTCCACACTGGACCAAACACAGACACATGCAAACAGAGTGGGAGACCTAGCTGCAGACAATTTGGGAACTTTTCCCAGGAATATCTGTTGGAGCAAACTGAACACTGGCAGTGAAGGTTGCAGATGTAGATTCCCAAGGAAGCAGTGAAAAGAACCCACCCAAAGCCTGGATGGGGCTCCAGAGCCCTGCCACCAGGTCTTGAGATCCAGAGACTGGCAACTGCTGGGAAGGGAGCAACAGCTTCTAGCAGAGAAACTGAGTAGACACTGTAATGCCTGGGCATAGAAGTGCTCCAGGGTAGCCTCTGCAGACCAGCAGAATTGCATCTTGAGACCAGATGCTGATCTCTTTGTTGCATTGGGTCTGTTCTTTGCAACCTCAGAGAACATTGCCCCCAGTACACAAGCCCTGGTTGGTAACGGCAGATGCGGAACCCCAGATGATTCACCCTTCACCCTGAGTCAGCTGCTGAGCAATAGAAGCAGACAGTGGAACTGACCTAGAAGGAGGCTGGTGGTGGCGCTGGTGTGTTTGTTTGATTATCTTGTTTGGTTGCTTTGTTTGATGGTTGGTTTTCTCTTTTCTTTCCTTCTTCTATTTCTCTTTCTTTGTTCTTTCTGTTTTTGTTGTGTTTTTTTCTCTGTTTCTTTTCTTTTCTTCCCCTTTCCCTTTCCCCCCTCTTTCTCCTCTCTCTTTTTCCTCTTATGCCCTGTCTTTGACTCAGGTGCTATACAAGCACACAAAATGACTATAAGGTCATATTGTTCAGAGATAGAGAGCAAGTCCCAGATGCCCCATTCACCATATAGCAAACATTATGACCTGGCAATAGGTTCTGAATTCTGGCAGCCCCTTTCATCCCCTAGGAAGTGCTCAAACGTGTGAAGAGACAGTACAACACCCCACTCCCAGCCCTACTTCATAACTGAACAAACCTGAAGACCCAGTTCAAAGAAGGACAAAAGGTAGAGCAAATATCAGAAGTGACTGTTTCTCCATTTTCCACTGAGCAACAGAATTAAAGAAAAAGATAGAAGATCTACTACATGTGAAGAAAAACCAATGAAGAACTGCTGGCAGCCAGAGCCCAGCAAAGAGTCAGTGCTAGAAAGGACAACTACTGAGGCCCAAACAATGGTTATCTCCAAGAATGGCAGTACCCAGAAAGTACTTACAGAGATCACGGAATCATTGGATAGAATGAATAAAAATCAAGAAATGCAAAAGAATGAAACTAAATGAAATTGCAACAGAACTGGACAAACTAAAGAAAGCATACTTAGAAATAACAGAAAAAAAGAACTCCATCCAAGAAATTAATGACAAACTGACAAGCATGGGCAGCAGAATTGACCAAGCAGAAGAAAGAATATCAGAGCTGGAAGACCAAAATGTGGAATTAACCCAATCTATTAAAAATATAGACAAAAAACTTAAGAAGAAAGAAAAAACTCTCCAAGAGATATGTGATTGTATCAAGAAGCCAAACCTACATATGATCAGAATACCTGAAATATAAAGAAAAACAGAAAATACCCTGGAACAAACATTCCTTGAGGCCATTCAAGAAAACTTCCCTCATCTGGCCAGAGGGACTACTATACAAGCACAAAAGATTCAGAGAACCACTGCAAGACATCTTATGAGAAGACCAACACCTAGACATATAGTAATTCACCTACACAAAGCAGGTATAAAAGAAAATGTACTAAAGGCAGCAAGGGAAAAAGGTCAGATTACCTACTGGGAGAGATCAATCAGAATTGCCGCAGACTTATCCACAGAAACACTAAAGACCAGAAGGAATTGAACCCCGATCCTTAATGTTCTTAGAGACAAACAATTTCATTCAAGAATTTCCTACCCAGTCAGTCTAAACTTCATCAGTGAGGGAGAATTAAAATCCTTCCCAGACATCCAATCCCTAAAAGAATATGCTGCTTTGAGATCAGCTCTACAGGAGATGCTTAAAAAGGTGCTGTACACAGAAGAAAAAAACGACCATATACTTCACAGGATTACAAACAAACACAGAAGCAGCAGAACACACAGCAAACTCACAAAAATGAAAACACATATATATGAACACAAAAACTAAGTGAAAACAAAGCAGCTTTATAAGAGCCTTATGACAAGGACAAACTCTCACATGTCAATAATCAGCCTAAATGTGAATGGACTAAATGCACCACTGAAAAGACGTAGAATGGAAAACTGGAAAAAAGACCCCATGACCCAGTAATATGCTATCTCCAGGAAACTCATCTCACCACAAAGGAAGTCCACAGATTCAAAGTTAGAGGATGGGAAATGAATTTCCAGGTGAAAAGATCACAAAACTAGAGCAGGAGTCACAATCTTAATGTCAAACAAAACAACCTTTAAGCTATGAAAGTTTTAAAAAGATATGGAAGGATACTACATAATGATAAAAAAATTTGATCCTTCAACAAAAAATAGCCATCCTAAACATATATGCACCCAACACAGGAGCATTAGCTTTTATAAAGCAGCTACTAAGTAAACTAAAAAAAGATATAGACTTTAACACTATCATAGCTGGAGACCTAAATGCCCCACTAGCAACTCTAGATAGATCATTGAGGCAAAAAATCAACAAAGAGATCCAGAACCTCAACTTGATACTTGACCAAATGGATTTAGTAGGTATCTACAGAACACTCTAACCAACCATCACAGAATATACATTCTTCTCATCACCACATGGAACATACACCAAGATCGACCACATCCTCAGTCATAAATCAAGCATAAACAAATTTCAAAAGATAGAAATAATACCATACACTTTTTCAGACCACAGTGGAATAAAAGTAAATATCGACAACAACAAAATTCTCCCCAAACCCACAAACACATGGACACTAAACAGCATGTTGCTGAACAAATCCTGGGTCAACACAGAAATTAAAAGATTCCTGGAAACAAATGAAAATGAAGAAGCATCTTACCCAAACCTATGGGATGCCATGAAATCATTACTGAGAAGGGAATTTATATCTCTATGAACACACATCAAGAAAATAGAAAGAGAACAAGTTAGCAGCCTAACAAAACACCTAAGGGAACTTGAAAGGCAAGACCACCAAAACACTAACTTCAGCAAGGGAATCCAGATCCTCAACGTAAAAGCCCAGATATGAGACATAGAAGACAAAAATACCATAGAAAAAAATCAACAAAACAAAAAGTTGGTTCTTTGAAAGGATAAACAAGATTGAGGGACCCCTAACAGAATTATCAAGAAAAAGAGAGGAAAAGCCCAAATAAGCACAATCAGAAACATAAAAGATCAAGTCACAACTGACCCTGAAGAAATACAAATGATTATCAGAGATTACTATGGAATTACTACTATGGAGATCATCAGAGATTACGTGTATGGAAACATACTTGATAACCTAAATGAAATGCAGGACCTTCTAATATCATACAACCTCCCAAGATTGAAACAAGAAGAAATTGAGATGCTAAATACACTTATAGCAACCCAGGAAATTGAATCTGTCATAAGAAAACTGCCTACAAAAAGAAAAAGGCCTTGGACTAAAGGGATTTCCAGTGGAATTCTACAAAATATACAAGGAGAAGATAATACGTATCCTATTGAAAGTATTCCAGGCAATCAAGAAAGATGGGACACTCCCCAAATAACTTTATGAAGCTAAAATCATGCTGATACCCAAACAGGGTAAAGAACCAACTAAGAAAGAGAACTACAGGCTAATATTCCTGATGAGCATAGATGCAAAAATTCTCAACAATATTCCAGCAAATTGGATCCAACAACGTATCTCAAACATTATCCATCATGACCTTCATCACCAGGATGCAGGGCTGGTTCAACATCCACAAGACCATAATGTAATTAAATACATTAACAGATGTAAAAACAAAACCCACATGATTATATCATTAGAAACAGCAGGAAAAGCTTTTGATAAAGTCCAGCAACTCTTCTTGATAAAAACCCACAAACATCCAGGCATAGATGGAACATACCTCAAAATCCACAGTCAACATACTGCTAAACAGACAGAAATTGGTACTATTTCCCCTGAAAACCGGAACAAGACAAGACTGCCCACTCTCACCCCTCCTGTTCATCATAGTGTTGGAAGTCCTAGCTATAGCAATCGGACAAGATAAAGAAGTCAGGGGTATCCAAATAGGAAAAGAAGTCAAGTATCCCTCTTTGCTGATGATATGATCCAATACCTTGGAAATCCAAGATAATCTGTCAAAATCTCCTTGCACTGATAAAGAACTTTGGCAAAGTCGCAGGGTACAAAATAAGCATGCAGAAGACTGTCACATTATTATATACACTCAAGAAACAGAGAACAAAAGAAAAAGTGCAATCTTATTCACAATAGTCATAGAAAAGTCAACATCTTCCTAACCAGAGACGTAAAAGATCTTTACAACGAAAACTACAAAACACTGCTCAATAGAAGTCAAAGGTAACACAAACAAATGGAAGAAAATTCCATGCTCAGGGACTGGAAGAATCCATTTTGTTAAGATATCCATCCTACTAAAGGCAATCTACAGATTCAATGCAATATCCATTAAATGATCAACATCATTCTTCTCAGACTGGGAAATAACAATACAGAAATGTATATGGAAACATAAACAATGTTGAATGGCCAAAAAAATCCTTAGCAAAAGAAACAAAGCAGGAGGTATCACGCTTCCAGACTTTAAAATTTATTATAAGGCTGCAATAATCAAAACAACCTGGTATTATTACAAGAAAGGCATATAGATCAATGGAACAGGATAGAGATTCCAGATGGAAAACCTCAAAAACTCATCTTCCACAAAACCTCCAACAATAACCACTGGGAAGAAGAGAACCTATTCAGTAAATGGTGCTGGGAAGAAGGAAAAAGGACCCCTACCTATCACCAAATGCAAAAACCAACTTTAAATGGATCAAAATCCTAAACGTAAAGCCTCAAAGGTTAAGAATCTTAGAAAATGCAGGAGACACCCTTATGGAAATCAGAATAGGCAACCAATTTCTGACCAAAACTCCAAAATCCCATGATATAAGACATAAGATTGACAAGTGGGACCTCAGCAAAATGAAAAGCTTCTGCAAAGCAAAAGAAACTATCAAGAAAGTGAGGAGGCAGCTCACAAAATGGGAAGACATATTTATCAACAGTGTATCTGACAAAGGCCTAACACTCAGGATCTACAAGGCACTCAAGTGTGCCAAAAGAAAAATAAACAGATAGTTCCACTAAAAAGTGGGCAAAAGACATGAATAGACACTTCTCAAAAGAAGATCTACGAGCAGCCAACAGACACATGAAAAAAATGCTCAGCTTCACGAATCATCAGAGAAATGCAAATCAAAACCACATTGAGATATCACCTAACTCCAGTAAGATTGGCCATCATTAATAAAATAAAAAACAGCAGATGCTGGCGAGGATGCGGAGAAAAGGGAACACTTCTACACTGTTGGTGGGGATGCAAACTAGTCTAAACTCTATGGAAAACAGTGTGGCGATTCCTCAAAGAACTAGAAATTGACCTTCCATAAGATCCAGCAATCCCCCTTCTGGGAATATACCCAGAAGAACTTAAATCACTCTACCCAAAAAGATACCTGCACATGCATGTTTATTGCAGTACTATTCACAATAGCAAAAAACATGGAAACAACCATGCTGCCCATCAAAACTGGACTGGATAAAAAAAATGTGATACATATACATGATGGAATATCATGCAGCCATAAAGAACAAAGTTAGGGATTTCGTAGCAACTTGGATGGATTTAGAATCTATCATACTCAGTGATCTGTCACAGAAGCTAATAACTGAGCACCACATGTTCTCACTCATAAGCAGACCCTGAACATTTACCATAATACAATAAAAAAGGGTTTGGCAATAGTGGGACACTGCCAAGGGAGGGAGGGGGACACATTACATCAACAAGTGTTCCTGATCTCAAACCAGGCATAGTGGGGACCAAAGGGAGGACCAAACTTTACCTGTATGATGACCACTTGTATACCTAGTTCTGAATTGTACCCTACATTTTTAAAATTAAAAAATGTAAAAAATATAATAATATTTTTAAATCACCAAATTAAAAAAAATTATATTGCAAGAGCACTATAACAACATTAAAGAAAATGTGAAGGTTCCATTAATATGACAGACTAAACAAATGTGAAACATCTTCTTTTCATAAACACGTAAAAATGATGAGCAAAATAAATAGATAAACTTGAAAAAAAATTATGGAATTTTCATTTTCAAAACACCAACATCTCATTCCTTTTTTACTTCTCCAACTGTGAATTGTGTCCAATGTTAGGCTATTTTGAGGTCATTGTCTTAGCTCAGCTGCCTCTTTCCCCAGTATGGAGACATTTGGAAAGCCAAACACTGAAGTAGCTCGGGGCATAGAGGTGAAGCTGGAGAAAGGAGATCCTCCAGGAAGAAGGGGGAGTAGACCCCGAACCGCCTGACACAGGTGCATAATCAGTGGTCCAGCCACACCAAAGCGCTTCCGTCTCCAGCCCTCAGTGACTCCCCAAAGCCTCTGCCCTCCTTCCCAACAGGGTCCCATCTTACCGGAGGGTATCATCCAGCCCTCCTACAACTCACAGCAAGGTCTACTGCCAGCTACAAGGGTATTTCCCTCGCCATCCAATCCCAGTCGCTGTTGTCCCATTTCCTTGTTTGGGGCTGGCTTAGACCATGGGCCTGTGAATCAATTCTGGCCTGTGAGATTGAGGGGAAACCTGCTGGGATTCCTGGGAAGGTTCTTCACTGAGTTGCAAAAAAAGCCACCCACAGAGGAGACAACCCTCACTCACCGCAACTGCCATGTCCGCCTGTGGCA
The DNA here is from genome assembly GCA_027257055.1 of Cephalopachus bancanus. NCBI lineage: Eukaryota > Metazoa > Chordata > Mammalia > Primates > Tarsiidae > Cephalopachus > Cephalopachus bancanus. The sequence goes on along the minus strand of JAPVLO010001259.1, from coordinate 30,101 downwards.
CCTGGAATTGCTGCCACTTTGGTCACCAAGAGGGACTCATCTGGAGAAGCTTACCCCCTGGGGACTGCATGACTCACTCATCCCAAGCACGGCTCTACTCCAGGCCTTGTGAATGTGGTTCCCTCTGCCAGAGACATTTTCCCTCGGTGCTCCCCAGCACCTCTCTCAGTCCACTACTGCTTCTGCTCAGGTGGCAGATCAGCGCAAAAACTCCTTCAACTTCTCTGACCCCCTTCATGTTCTTTCCTCTTGCTGTGTTTTTCATAGCTCTTAACTGACACTATAACATATATATGTCTGTGCATCTAATATGTCTACACTGCATATATATATAACCTATAACAAGCATATATATGTGTGTGTATATGTTATGCAGGTTGAGTACCCCTTTTCTGAAATGCTTGAGAGCAGAGGGTTTCAGATCTCAAGTATTTTCAAGCTGTTGAATATTTGCATATACATAATGAGATATCTTGGAGACGGAACCAAGTCTAAAGAAGAAATTTATGTATATTTTATATACACCTTTACACATAGCCTGAAGGTAATTTTATTTTTCTTTTGGGACACTGAATAAACGGCTATGCACCTGCTTTTTGACTGCAGCGCATCACATAAAGCCAGGTGTGGAATATTCCATTTGTGACATCATGTCAGTGCTCAGAAAGTTCCAGATTTTGGAGCAGTTCAGATTAGAGAGGCTCAACTTAAATATAGTGGATATATGCTACATATATATTATGTATACTATGTATATATATATATATATATATACTGTGTGTGTGTGTGTGTGTGTGTGTGTGTGTGTGTGTGTGTGTGTGTGTATGGGGATCCTCACGAACACAGGCCTCCTGCCTTCCTGTCTTCCATCCATCAGCTATTCCTGAGCCTTTTCTGTGTGCCAGCCACACTCCTCAGCCCTGGGGTTCCAGTGGAAGGAACCAAAGCCCTTGCCTTCATGGAGCTGGCATTCTATATATACATATACACACAGAGGGTGCCAAAAAATATATGCACATTTTAAGAAAGGAAAAAAAACTTTATTAAAATTACAGATAAATACAAGTCACGTTTAACGTCTGCAATTACAAGAGGTGATCAAAGTGGTTACCGTCAGCGTCCAGACTCTTCTGATTATGGCAAACTAAAAGTAATATACAGGTAACATATCTTTAAACGTGTATAAATTTTTTGGCACCCTCGGTATATATATACTTTACACACACACACACACACACACACACACACACACACACACACACACACGAGGGGGAACCCCCCAAAACCAGAATTACCTTTTGGAAGGCAGGCCCCTTGTAGTATAGGCTTCCCCTGCTAAGAAAGTGTTCTAGGAACCCATCAGCCTCAGTGTACCAGCTGGTATTGTCGTGAGAGGCTATGTTCGGCTTCAGTGAATTTTTTTTATTTGCATATTATTTCAATATGTTTGCTCTTTTCATCACGGATGATTTACAAGTACACCTGCCCACATCATGCTGAGTTGGCCCAAAACAGCATGATCCCCGTGTCTCAACCTCCCTGTTCATCCGATCTTGCTCCAAGTAACAATTTGTTTCCTTTGATGAAAAAATGTTCTCAAAGGGAAACGTTTTCTCAATGAGGAAGATGTAAAACAAAAAAATGGCAGAAGCACTAAAAGACATCAAAATGGATGAGTTCAAAAGCTGTTTTGATGCAATACACCTATGCATTTCTATAGGTGTATTGCATCAAATGGAGAATGCTTTGAAGGTGACTGAAATATAAACATATAAGAATAAATACACAATTTTAAATAAGGAAATTCTGGTTTTTTGGTGTCCCTTTCATATATATAACACACACATGTGTGTGTGTACATTTATCAACCATCACATGAATGTGAGCTTCATGAAAGCAAGGGCTTTGGCTCTTTCCACTGGAACCCCAGGGCTGAGGAGTGTGGCTGGCACACAGAAAAGGCCCAGGAGTATCTGATGGATAGGAGGCAGGAAGGCAGGAGACCCGTACTCGTGAGGACAATGTGAAACCTCTTCATTGAGCAGTCGTCAGGACTTCTGTTGCTGGTGATAGGCACATTCCTTATTAAATAAATGTAAGGCTGGCAGGCTGGTCCCCAGCAGTTGGAAGCTTTGTCTTCCCGTGCAGTTTCTGAGTCTCTCGTGCCCTTCTCTAACAAGTCTCCCTCCTGGCTCCTCCCCATCCAAGAAAGACTCGTTGCAATTTCTTTCCCTCTCCAGAGCACTGCAGGAGAGGAATAAGAAGTATGAGATTTGCTATCAGCAAAATCAGGGGCAATCTGTGAGCTCTGAGTTCTGCCACTTACCTGCCGATGAGGACCTTTGGCAAGTTCCATAATGTCTCTGAGCTTCAGTCCCCTTAACCATAAGTTGGGACTAAAAGTAGCAGTGCCTGCCTTGTGGACTTTGGGTAAGCAACCAGTGAGATAACAGGATCGTTTCAGGGTCAGGTGCATCTGGGTAAAAGACTCCTCTTGCCACTTTCCACTGGTGTGTCCTTGAGTGGTAAGTAGATGCCTACTGCCTTTGCCCAGGCTCCTCCTCTGCCATAGAGAGATAGCAGTGATGCTGACCCAAGTGAATTAAATGAGATGAAAGATATGAATTTCATGGCACGGTGCTCAATAATATACGAAGTTTGTGTCCATAAACAACTTGCCCTTTTGGGGATATAGGGGCCACGAGACCCAGCCCCTACCCTCAGAAGCCACAGGGGATGAGTTGCAGAGGCAGACAGGGGTCTGCCTTTGTGGGGCAGGCAGAGGTGTTTGGATGTGCCTCGATGGATTACTTTCTGACCCTCCCAGGTGGGGTTCTCCTCCTCCACCCCTGGAAGCAGTTTTCACTGGGCCAGCATCCTTGGTAGGGAGCCCATGAGCCCCCCTTGGTCCTGACCATGTGAATGTCAGTCCCAGGTCAGTCCTATTCACCAACCACAGGAACTGAAGGCATTAGGATCCCAAATGGCCTGTAATCACTTTGTTTAAATTAGCATGGCAAGTGCTTTTGATTGAATGATCTGTTATTCCAAATAACTCAGGTTGGTTATAATTACCTTCCCTGGAATGCGCAGCCTCTGGCCCTGTGCTTTATTAGGGAGAGATCTTATAAACACAGGATGGGGTGTGATTCCTGACCTCCTCCCCAAAGACCCTGGCCCTGATAAGGAGATGTAGGAGGGCTTCTGTCCACCCAGCCTCTCCTTCCACTCTATTTTTAAGCCTAGCACAGGATGAAAGAGGTGACCCCATTGGCCATTCCCTGCTCCCACTCTTGGTTTTCACCTTCTTACAGGGACCAGCAGAGTTGTGGCCCAGAGACCAGCAGCAAACCCTCAGTCCCCTTCTATCAGAATATGCCATCCTATTCTTTTTATCTGAAATGCTTTTTTTCATTAGTGTGGCTTATGCCAAGGTGAACAGTGTCACCCCAATTTACCACAGAAGAAACAGGCCCAGGGACGTAGGAAGAAGCTCAAGGGCTTGCAGTAAAGCAAAACTTATCCTTTCTTTTGAGTCAGAGTCTCACTCTGTCACCCAGGCTGGAGTGCAGTGGCGCAATCACAGTTCACTGCAGCCTCTGTGCTCAAGTGATCGTCCCACCTCAGCCTCTCGAGTAGCTGGGACTATAGGCATGCACCACCAAACCCTGTTCATTTAAAATTTTATTTTTGTAGAGACAAGGTCTCGCTATGTTGCCTAGGGTACTCTCGAGCTTCTGAGTTCAAGGGATCTTCCCTCTTTGGCTTCCCAAATTGCTGAGATTACAGGCCTAAGCCACTGAGCAGGTTCTCTTGAACTTGAATGCTCAAGCCTAGGGATCATGTTGAAATGCAGATTCTGACTCAGTACGTCTGGGATGGAACTGGGATTCCTGCTTCTAACCAGTTTCCTGTCTGAGTAGCAGGTTGTTGTCATGCTGGCTAAAGGGATGGAGACCATAATGACCAGCTCCTCTCCGCTACTCAGACCTGCTAGGCTCTGCAGCCATTACTCCCGTTTCATAACTGGTCAACTCCACACACCACCTGGGACAGAAGAATGTGTATGTTCGTTCCCTCACCTGGGAGGTGTGGGGGGACGTTTCAGACTCAGTCAGTGGCTGAGGAAGGACGGGGGCGCTGGACTCACTCAACAGACCCTGAGGTTGGGAGTGTAGCATGGGTGGGATAGGGGACAAGGAAGGAAAAACTGATGTCTGTTTCCTAAGAGGGCCAGGCCTCTGAGTGACAGCCACACCTGGAATTCAGAGCTCTCCTGGCCCTTGACTCCATGTCCTGGACCCCGACCACAGTGCCTGAATATCTTGGTAGAGATCCCTCTCTTACTCAGGGCTCAGCCTGCAGAAGGGAGTGGGGAGGAAGATAACATTCATTCATTCAACAGATGTGTCTTGGGCCCAGGGCCTGGCACTTAAGGAGGCCTTCCAAAAACACTTGCTGAGGTCAGGCACAGTGGCTCACGCCTGTATCCCCAGCACTTTGGGAGGCCAAGGTTGGAGGATTGCTTGAGCCCAGGAGTCAAAGATTGGGAAACATACCAAGACCTCATCTCTACAAAAAATTTTAAAAAATTCAGGTATGGTGGCACACACCTATAGTCCCAGTTACTCAGGAACTGAATAACTGAGGTGGTAGGATCACCTGAGCCCTGGAAGTCGAGGCTATGGTGAATCAAGATCACCCTACTGTACTCCAGCCTGGTTACAGAGACCCTGTCTCAAAAGAAAAAAAAAGCTTGCTGATTAAAGCAAATAATGAGGAAGCTCGTGTGTCCAGGATGTTTGCAAGATGCTGGAAATACAGCCTTGAGCAAAGCAGATGCTGCACCACCCGCGGGTTTACAGTCTGGGGAAGTTGAGTCATGTAGGGTTCCTTGGGGGCTTGCTGTGCCCAGACCCCGTGGCCCTTGCCTGACAGGTTTTATCCCACTGAATCCTCATAACCATTATGCCAAGTGGACGCTAGCGTCCTCATAATGGAAGAAACTGAGGACCAGAGAGGGTGAGCCACTTGTTAAGGTCACACAGCTGCTGGCTGAAGGGCAGAGCTGGTGTTTGGAGCTGGGCTTTTGAATTCACAGTCCCTCCCCCTCCATGCAACCTTAGAACCAGGCTGGGGGTAGAGACCAGGGAGGATTCTCAAATCTCTCAGGTGGAGTCACCACAAAGGAATGGCTTTATTTAATGTCATGGAAGCAGGGAGGGCGTTTCTCTTGTCCCCACTCTGACACCACTGTGAACCTTGAACTGCTAAACTAAGCAAGATGGGTCAGGGTCAAAGGTTAGGGGAGGCGCTTGCAGCCCATGGGGCCAGGAAAATGAGCTAATTAGGACCTTTCAGTGGTGCCAGCCCACAGGTGGGCAGAAAAGTTAATTCTGAGTGGACAGAGTCCTCTCCACCCTGAGTTCAGAGGGTCAGTGCTGCCTCAGGAGCAGAGTGGTTCTGTTCCTGCCTGCCTGCTCCCCTTGGCCTTCATGTTTTATGGCTAGGAAAAGGAGCCAGACAATATGCCCCTGCGGAGAGACAGTTCATGGTTAACCACGTCTTCAGAAACAGCAGCTGGGCTGGAGACTATGGCTTCCAGGCAGTGTCTAGCTGCACAGCATGTGCCCTGTAGCTCCCTGTTCTTATTCTAGCCTTGGCTGTGTGGTGCCCGTGGATTCTCTGGCCTGCCCAGCAAGTGCTGGGACACAGGAAAGAGTCTGCACAGTTCATCACTGGCACCCCAGCACCCAGCACCCAGCATGGGGCCTGGCCACAGTGGGTGTTTAAGAAATATTCTTTTAATAAATTAAGAAAGAAACCAGTTGTGCAGGTTGAAATCCAGGGTGTGCACCAGGATTTTCTGGCCAGTGTAGGAGTGACCTGCTTGACTTTGGTTTTGTCTTGATGGGATTCATTCAAGCAGTGCTTGCAGGCCACTAGCTCTTCACTGGGCACTGGGGACTCAGAGTTTCATGAGCCGTTGTGGAGCCGCAGCTCCATGAGCAAGACACATAAGTATTTCTAGGTTTCTGAGTTTCTGACAGAGTTTGTGCCCATAATTATTGTTAGATTTCTAAATCTAGAATAGATAGTAAAAAAAAAAGACAAGAGAAGAAAAAAGTCTTCTCGGAGAAGGTGACATTGATTGGAAGAGTGAGGCTGAACAGGTGGAGAAGAGGAGGAGGTCACCAAACGCCAAGTCGTGGACAGGAGCAAGGACACAGGGATTTTATACATTGCAGCCAGGAGAGGATGTTCCTGCATGGCTCAAATATCCATAAAATGTGCATGAAGTGCCTGCCCAATGGCCTCTGTTGCTAGCCCTTGATACCCACCCAGCTCTTGAGGAAGCAAGGAGAGCTCCGATTTAGAGATTGGGTGTGATAGCTCACTCCTGTTATACCAGCACTTTAGAAGGCAGAGACAGTAGGATTGTTTGAACCCAGGAGCTTGAGAGCAGCCTAGTCAATATAGCAAGAAAGTATCTCTAAAAAAATTAATTAATTAAAAATTAGCCAGGGCTGGTGGTGTGTGCCTGTAGACCCAGCTACTCAGGAAACTGAGGTGAAAGGACCTTCTGAACCCAGAAGGTCAAGGCTGCAGTGAGCCATGATCATGCCCCGTACTCTAGCCTGGGTGAAAAAGTGACAATTCTGCCTCAAAATACTACTAATGATAATAACAATAATTCAGAAAAGGAGCCCAAGGGAGAAGAAAGATAATGTTTATTGGGTAACCAGGTAGGCCCTGGATGAATAGTGACAATGAAACAGACAAGGCCTTGGCTTGCTTGGGAGCTTCTAGTGGTGAAGAATGATTTCAACCACTCACACAACACACAGTATACACAAATGGGGTGGGAGCTGTGAAGAGGAGACACAAACTGTATCACAGAGGGAGCTGACCCCATCAGCATGGCTGTGGGGGCAGAAAAGACTTCAGGAATAGTTGATATCTAAGCTTTCACGTGTGCTTCCCTGTCACGTGCTCTGCACAGTACTTGGCTGAGCAAAACCTGGCTTTCCAATGGTAGCAAATGCAAGGTTACTATGGATTCACTTCATCTAGACCATAATCCTGCATGATCCCCATTACACAGATGAGGAAACCGAGGACCAGAGGTGTGAAGTCACTCATCCAGGGTCCCAGTGCACAAGTGGGATTCAGCTGGGATTTGGACTCAGGCAGTTCTGGCTGGCTCTCCTCCACAACACGCTGCACCCTGTAACCCACATCTCATTTGGGAAGAAGGAGGTGGAGATATGCTCCCTCAGTGTCCCTTGTGGAGAACTAACCCAATGTATCAACAGATCCTTCAATTCCTTACCTGGGCAATGTGGGAGAAAGCATCCTGCACCAGCCAGGCACATGGCAGCCACCCAACAATTGGACCCTCACAACTCAGGACCAGAGTAGCCTTCAAGAGAAACTGAGAGTAAGGAGAAGATGTTCCTTCATGGCTCACATATCCATAAAATGGGTGTATGAATTATTCTAGTCATCTCTGGGAGTCACTATTAAAGGGAGAGAGACGGACGCAGCTAAAAGTCAAAAAGTGTCACAGGCATTTTAAACATCACAGTAGTTGTTTGCAAACCCTGTGCTGAGCCTATGTGATGCAGACCTGAGGACACAGACTTCGAAAGGACGTGGGTCCTCAAGAGAACCACTCCCCCAGCTGAGGAGAAACGACAGAGATGCCTGGGAGTCTGGAAAGTTACAAAATAATATAAGCGAGAAGAGACAGTTTGTAAAGGATGTGGTTCAGGCTGATGACTCAAAGGTGGAAGCCATCACCGAGGGCTAGTTGGTGAAGGAGCAAGAAGAGCATTGCTAGGGCTTGAAGCATGGGGGAAATCTGATTAGACAGGGACAGAGGCTGGGACGGGGAAGCCATCCTGCTGGTTTCTGTCATCCTTGGAATAAATTATTTTGACAGGTAGAGGAGCTCTTGTGTAAACAAGACAGATTTTTAACAGGAAAAAAATTCAGGATGGGGTCAGTGAACAGAACATGACAAGTCAGGATGCTGGAGAAGGTAACCCCCAGAAGGCAGGGTACATGGCCCCCAGGATGACCATGAGAATAGTCTTCTATTTTCCTAAGGTTTTCCAGGAGGCCTTGTCTTACAGAGCAAAAAATCCAAAATCGGACAAAAGAAAGAAAGAAAGAAAGAAAGAAAGAAAGAAAGAAAGAAAGAAAGTGGGAGTTTTCCACTTAGAACAGTTCAAAAAAATCTAGAACTTGGGGAGTGGTGCGTCTCCACATGGGGCTGTTGACCATGCTCTGTCTTGTAAGAAAGACATAGATTGTGGCTCTGTACTCTGTACCCCACATCTCCCAGACCCCAGTCCCCCCACTCCCACATATCCAGGTCACCAGAGGTCTTGCTTTCCCCTGTTCAAGTTCATTAGCTCAAACTCAATTCCCCACATCAGGTGAGAAGCTAACCAGATTGAAGAGCCCTGCCAGGGGACTCCCCTGCCATGCTGAGACCCAACTACCATGGATGTGGGACTGGGAGCTGAGAGCTGGCTGCCTGCCCAGCCTGTCCCATCTCTGCAGCAATCAAGCCCAACAAGGCAGCAAGGAGGCCAACAGGGCGGCTTTTAAGTTGGACCCTCACATATCAGTTTTTATTCCAATTGGAATCACCTCCTTTGACTGGATTTCAAAAGACAGTATTACTAATGAGAAACAAGTTTGAGAAATAAAGTTAACTTATTTATTTAAAAAGTGGCCTTTTCTTTGGGTCTATTGATACATATTAGAACTACATTGTCTAAAAAGAAAAAAAAGCTGTTTGCTTCTGAACAGAAAGATGGGCATCCTTGCACTTGAGAGATGCCATGAGGTTGGTGTCCTGGCCTGTCATAGCACCACAGACTTGGAGGGCTTTTGGTTTTGTTTTGTTTTTTAGGGTGCTAGGAATTTGCAAGTTCTATTTAAAACAAGAAAGGGGGAGGAGGATATGAAATATCTGAAGTGGGCAAAATGAGTGCTGGGGAGTAGCTAGAATTTCTTCAAGGGCTCATCTGTTCCAAGAGAAGCAGGAGGAGCTAGACTCAAGGACAAATGTAGGTTTAGAGTCTGTGCCATCCCCTGTCACTTCCCAGCTCTGTCTTGGCAAGTCAACTCACCCTGTGTGACTTGTTTCCTCTGATTTTCCATGGAGGAACCCATGAAGCACCTCCCTCACAGGGCTGCTGGAAGGGCTACAGGCTACCATGAGGACGTGTGTGTTGTGTGTGACACTCAGTCCCTTCTCAGAAAATGCCCCTTTTCTCTGGGCATCGCTGTCATCTGAGAGCTGTGAGGGCCAGAGAGCTCTTGAGAGCTGGGTTCGTTCAGACATTTCTGTCTGGTATTCACTGGAACCCACTGGAGATTTGATAACTCCTTCCACAGAAAACCCTCTCATTTCAGAGCTGACAGAGGAGGGAAGGAAGAGATCCTTCATCCTCTGCTGCATCATGACCAGAGCCCAACAAAACTTGAGAGGACCTCTTGAAAAGCCTGAAACAGGGAGGCCATTTCCGAATATTCCAGGGGCCGGCTTGTTCAAGTGTCTCTGAATGTGGCTCTTGAATACCCACTAACTGCCTCACCCTCATCAGCTCTTCTCCAGAAAGGTCCATGGGTTCCTGGAAGGCTCTCCAGTCTCTGCTAGGGCAACATCTTCCCTCCCTGGGCCTTGGTTTACCCATCTGTGCTTAAAGGAGTTTGGAGTAGATGGCCCCCAAGGCCCCTTTCAGAGTGGATGGCTCTGCAGTCTGCGAAGGTCTGGGGCTCTCTCTGGCCTGGGAAAGGCTTTCAGATGCTCAGGGTGAGGTGTTCCAGAGGCCAGGCATCCCCATCCAAAGCTCCCAGCCAGCTCACAGTGACCTCCTGATGCAGTCGCACCCTTGGAAGCACTGACGTAGGCAGGGTGGCTTGGTCCCCTCCTGGTGGGGCCTCCAGAAGGTAGAAGATGCATTTGCTTGCATAGCCAACCATATCCTAGCTCTCGAGGAGAACCGAGCTTCTCAAGGAAATGGAGTGTATCATTCCTCGTATCCCAAAACACCGCAGAGGGTCCCTGCTCCCCTCTGGAGGGATGAAGGTCAGTCATGATGTAATCCCATTTGGAAGAGGAAGTGGGGTCCCAGCATGACCATGGCCTGTTCTTGGCTCCATGTGGTTTTGTTCTGTTCCTTTAGTTTCCCCGGGGCCTTCATTCTAAGAAATAGGACCTTTGAAAGAAGTGGGCAGGGAAGATGGTGGCCTAGCCAGTCAGATAATGTGAGTCCCCTTGTGAGTGAGTGAGTGCATGGAAAATTTTGTGTATGTATGGTGAGCGAGTGGGCGTATGAGTGACTGACTGAGAGAGGGTTAGGGAACTAGTGGCCAGGGCTCACCTGGTGCAGTGGCTGGTGTCACAGAGTCTGGGCTTGGACCCTAGCGATTCCCAGAAGGCAGAAACTACACGCCATTTTCTCTTTCTTATCATTAAAAAAAAAAATCAGCAAACCCTCCCTGGCAAGAAAACACTAGGAGAGACTGTCTAAGTGGGGCTCGAGAGTGGGTGGCCAGGCCGCTGGTGCAACAGCTGGTGCTGTAGCTTCTTTACTTCGTCCCTGGCTCTTCCCGGGTCGCAGAAGCACAGCACCACTGTTTTTTTTAAAAACAGACAGAAGTTTTCCTTTGGAAAAGCGATGGGAAAACATTGTTGCCCCAGGTACTCCCTCACCATTGAAGCAGGAGAGAGACTGCTCGGGGCTTTGCCTCATCACTTCAGCAGCTGGCAAGGCACTGGAAGAGACTGTGGACAGAATCCAGAGGCAAATTCCCATGGAAGAGGACAAGAGAGGCACCCCATCACCATATTGAAGGCGGGGCAGGAACGTGCTCCGACTTGCTCACCATGGATCAACAGATCTGATCTCTGTTACTGGAAGGATCAGCTACTCAGGGCTTGATTGTGGCCCAAGGGAATATCCTGAAAGCACAGACTTCAGAGGGACCGGACGGGTGCTGAGTTCCAGGCACCCCACCCAGTACCCTGATCCAGTTGTGGGACAAAGCGTGTGGCCAGAAAAGGAGAAGGAAGAACTCCAAAGATATCAGTGGTGAGTCGGGGGCTGTCCCAAACCCTCTGCTCCCCAGCAGTCCTCTGAATGTCAGACCCACACAGCTGGCCATGACTGAGAGGGACACACACAGGCGGAGCCTGGATGTCAGTCGCAATAGGAGAGCTCCATTCCAGGATAAGCCTGGCTGTGGCACCCCAGTGAGGGTACATACCTGGGGAAGAGACAGTCCCATACATCCCCACCAGAAATCTCCCTGACCATACCAGAGTGGGAGGGGAGGCCTGCAGCCCCACCCACCTCCACTGGCCCTCCGCCTTCCCTGCTTGGTTCCCTGAGGAGTGAAAGAGGTGGCTCTGCAAGAGACCTGACTAGAGGAACAATTACAGAGACTGCCACAAGAGGGCAGGTTTTCTGTTTGTTTGTTTTTGTTTTTGATTTTAAAATTTTCAATTATTTTTAATTAAAAAAAATTTTTTTGACTGCGTGTTAGTTCATCTATCTTAAAAATATTTTTCTTTGCACATGAATGTGTATGTGAGGGCTTGATCTGCAACCCCCCCCAATTATTTTATTGTTCCTTTCGTTTTCTGTTTCTTTCTTCTTTTATTTGTCGTTTTCTGTTTATGTGTGTATGTGAAGGATTGAGTGTTCATTTTTCAATTTTGTTGTGGTTGTTGGTTTTTGCTCTTTTGTTCTTTTGGGTCTTTTTTGTATTCATTTTTTATAGTTTAAGGGGTATGTCAATATATGTTGAGGGTTCAACTTTTTTTTCCCCTTCAGTCTTTATGTTTTTCTTCTCTATTCATTTTGTGCTAGGCATGTGTGTGTGAGTTTAGTTTTCTTGGGGGTCTTTTTGATGCTGATTGCTTTGTTTCACTTTGTTGTTATTCCAGTTTGTTTTGGAGTTTGTGTGTATGTGCTCAATTGCTTTTACATTGGTTTCTGCTTTGCATCATCATATAGAGTGGTAGTGGGGAGTGGGTCTCAGGGAAGACATATCACAATAAGTGAACATTTTAATTTGCAAGTAGTTTCTGATTCCTAGCGCCCCATTCCCCATTTTATTCAAATTTAGCAAACTAAAAAAGACAGTACATCTTTCTATCCACCATCCTATTCCAAAATAGAACAAATTCGGAGCGCAGATCAGGAAAGAATAGAGGTCTGAGCAAATATCAGAAGGGAAAACCTCTCCCACTGACACTGAATAACAGAACTAAAGGGAAAAACAAGAGATTTGTCACAAATGAGGAAGAGCCAAAGGAAGATCTCAGGCAATTTCAAGTGTACCAAAGACCAAACTCCTGAAAAATCAGAACTTTGTGCCCAAAAAATGGAAGTCACCAATGAATGTCCCCAGAATACAAAAGGGATTAGGGAATGGATGGAAAGAGTGAATAAGACTCAAGAAAGACTAGATGCAACACTGAAAGAACTTGCAACAGAGATTTTGGCAATAAAAAATTTCATCCAGGAAATAAATAACAAGATGACATGCGTGAAAAGCAGAATTAATCTAGCTGAAGAAAGAATCTCAGAACTTGAAGATCAGAACATGAAATTAACCCAATCTGTAAAAAACATATAAAGAAGATGCAGAAAGAAACAATAAAGCCTACAAGAGATGTGTGATTATATCAAGAGGCTGAACCTATGCCTGATTGGTATCCCAGAAAAAGGAAAGGAAATGGAGAACAACTTGGAGCAAGAATCCAGGAAGTAATCCAAGAAAACATTCCCCATCTCACCAGAGATATACCAGCCAAGCACAAGAGATACAGAGAAACCCCACAAGACATCAAATGAGAAGACCAAGCCCTAGACACATAGTAATTCGCCTCCACAAATTAAGCACAAAAGAAAAAATCCTAAAAGCAGAAAGAGAGAAAGGTCAGACTAACTACCGGGGAAAACCAGTTCAGAATAGCAGCAGACCTATCAGCAGAAACACTACAAGCAAGAAGGAACTGGAGCCCTATATTCAAAGTCCTCAAAGATAAACAATTTCAACCAAGAATTTCCTATCCAGCCAAGCTCAGCTTCATCAGTGATGGAGAATTAAAATCCTTCCCAGATATATCCAATCCTTAAAAGATTATGCAGCTTCCAGACCAGCTCTACAGGAGACACTTAAAAGGTATTAAGCACAGAAGAAAGAAAAAAAAGATTGACCATACACCTCCCAAGAGAACAGCATAGCACAGAATCAGCAGAGAATACAGCACAATAAGAAACTTGAACACACACATACATTAACCCCAAAGCCAAAAGAAAACAAGCAATCAAAGGAAAAACTTTATAAGAACCTCATGACAGGGATAAACAACAGTCACATTTCAATATTCAATCTGAATATGAATGGACTAAATGCATCACTGAAAAGACACAGAATGCTGAACTGGATAAGAAATCATGACCCATTTATTTGCTGTATCCAGGAATCTCACCTCATTTCAAGGGATGCACACAGACTCAAGTTAAAGGCTGGAAAATGAGTCTCTAGGCAAATGGATCACAAAAGAAGGCAGGAGTCACAATCATAATGTCAGACAAAACAACCTTTAAGCTATCAAAAATTTAAAATGATGCAAAAGGACACAACATAATGATAAAAGGTTCAATCCATCAACAAGAAATTTCCACCGTAATCATATATACACCCAACACAGGAGCACCAGCATTTATAAAGCAACTACTAAGTAAACTAAAAAAAGATATGGACTCTAACACTATTATAGCAGGGGACTTGAATACACCACTGACAGACCTAGATAGATCATTGAGGCAAAAAATCAACAAGGAGATCCACAATGTAAACTTGACGCTCGACCAAATGAACTTAATAGATACTTATGGATTATTCCACTCAAAAACCACAGAATATACATTCTACTCATCACCACATGGAACATACTCCAAGATTGATCACATAATTGGCCATAAATCAAGCATAAACAAGTTCCATAAGGTTGAAATCTTGCCATGCACATTTGCAGGCCACAATGGAATAAAAATAAATATCAACACCAACAACATTTTCCCAAAGCCCACAAAGACATAGGCACTAAATAGCATGATGCTGAACAACTACTGGGTCAACACTGAAATCAAAGCAGAAATTAAAAGATTCCTGGAAACAAATGAAAATGAAAAAACATCTTCCCAAAACCTCTGGTATACCCTGAAAGCAGTTCTCAGAGGAGAATTTATATCTCTATGAGCACACATCAAGAAAATGGAAAGGTCAGAAGCTGAGAGTCTAACAAATCACCTAAGGGAACTGGAAAGAGAAGACCACCAAAACCCCACCTTCAGCAGAAGAATCCAAATCACAAAAATAAGAACCCAAATACAGGACATAGAAGACAAAAATATCATAGAAAACATCAACCAAACAAAAAGCTGATTCTTTGAAAGAATTAACAAGATTGATGGGTCTCTAGCCAGAATAACCATGAAAAAGAGAGAAAAGGCCCAAATAAACACAATCAGAAATACAAACGATCAAATTACAACTGACTCCATAGAAATGCAAAAGGTTATCAGAGATTACTATGTACACCTATATGAAAACAAACTTGATATCCTAAATGAAATGGAAGACTTTCTGACATCACACTACCTCCCCACGGCAAAACAAGAAGACATGGAGACACTAAACAGAACAATAGCAACTCAGGAAATTGACTCCATCATACAAAAACTACCTACCAAAAAAAGACCTGAACCGGATAGCTTTCTAGCAGAATTCTACAAAATGTACAAAGGGGAGCTGATACCAATCCTACTGAAAGTATTTCAGTGAACTGAGAAAGATGGAATTATCCTCAAATCATTTTATGAAGATAACATCACACTGATACCAAAACCAGGTAAAGATCCAACAAAAAAAGAGAACTCCAGGTCAATATCCCTTATGAATATAGATGCAAAAATCCTCAACAAGATTCTAGCAAATTGGATCCCAAAACACATCTCAAAAATCATCCACCATGACCAAGTAGGCTTCATTCTCAGGATGCAGGGCTCTTTCAACATTTGCAAGACCATAAATGTCATTAAACACATGAACAGGTGGAAAAACAAGAGCCTCATTATTATCTCATTAGAGGAAGAAAAAGCTTTTAATAAAATCCAGCATCCCTTCTTGATAAAAACCCTCAAACACCTAGGTATAGAAGGTACATACCTCAAAGTAATAAGTGCCATCTACGTTAAACCCACAGCTAACATATTCCTAAATGGACAGAAACTGGAAACATTTCCCCTGAAAACTGGAACAAGACAAGGTTGCCCACTCTCACCCCTCTTGTTCAATATTGTGTTGGAAGTCCTAGCTCGGGCAATTAGACAAGAGAAGGAAATCAGGGCTATCCAAATAGGAAAAGAGGAAGTCAAGTTATCCCTCTCTGCTCATGATATGATCCTATACCCTGAAAATCTACAAATGCACGAATACATGTCAGGATGTTACCAAAAGTGATGTTTTCATATGACTTCATCCCTAAAGGTTGAAATTACATAGGCAAGGAACTAATTCCAGGATAACATGGGGCGCACAGCAGGCAAAACCAGAGGGGTCCTTGATCCAGCCCCACAAGGGCACCTGCCACACTGTGGCCTGAGGGATGCGTGTGGCCCCACCTGACCAGTAACAGGGCAAAGGTCATTCTTACTGGGGTTAGGTGGTATCTCAGTGTGGTTTTGAATGAAACAAAGAACAGAGTACCATATGTTCTTGCTCATAAGTGGACCTTGAACAATTATAATACTATAAGAAAGCGTTTGGCAGTAATGGGACACTGTCAGGGGAGGAGGAGTGGGATTGGCAGTCGAGGGAAACTACTAAGGGAGGGAGGGGCATATCTCATCACAAGGGTAACTGCATGATCAATGTTTGTATACCTAACCCTGAATTGTACCCCACATCTTTAAAAAAAAATAATACATTTTCTAAAAGAAATAGAAAAAAAAGAAAACACAAGAGAATCTGTCAAAACCCTGCTTGCCCTGATAAAGAACTTTGGTGAAGTTTCAGAGTACAAAATAAATGTCAAAAGACAGTTGCATTTCTATACACCAACAACAAGCAGGCAGAGACCCAAAATAAAAGCACAGTCCCATTTACAATAGCCACACAAAAAAGAAATACCTCGGCATCCTCCTAACCAGAGAAGTGAAAGACCTTTAAAATGAGAATTACAAAACACTGCTCAAAGAAATCCAAGAAGACACAAGCAAATGGAAAAATATTCCATGCTCTTGGATAGGAAGAATCAACATTGTTAAAATGTCCATCCTATCCAAGGCAATCTACAGATTCAACGCAATACCCATTATTTCACCAACATCATTCTTCTCAGACCTGGAAATGATAATACAGAAATTCACATGGAAATGTAAACGACCACGAATAGCCAAAACAATCCTTAGCAAAAGAAACAAAGCAAGAGGTATCACACTTCCAGACTTCAAACTCTACTATAAGGCTACAGTAATGACCGCCTGGTATTGGTACAAGAACAGGCACATAGAACAATGGAACAGGATAGAGATTCCAGAAGCAAAGCCTCAATTCCTCAACCAACTCATCTTTGACAAAGCCTCCAACAACAGCCACTGGGGAGAGGAGAACCTATTCAGTAAATGGTGCTGGGAAAACTGGCTGACCACATTCAGAAGATTGAAACAAGACCCCTACCTATCACCACACACACAAATTAACTCTAAATGGATCAAAGATCTAAATGTAAAAACTCAAACTATAAGAATCTTAGAAAACGCAGGAGACACCCTTATGGTAATTGTAACTGGCAACCAATTCCTATTCAGAATCCTAAAGGCCAATACCTGAAGAAATAAGATAGACAAGTGGGACTTCATCAGACTAACAAGCTTCTCCAAAGCAAAAGATACCATCAAGAGAGCAGGGAGACAACCCACAGAATGGGAAAAAATATTTGCCAACTGTATATCTGACAAAAGTCTAACATCTAGGATCTATTAGGAACTCAAATGCGCTGAAAGGAAAAAAAACAAACAGCCCCTTTAAAAAGTGGGCAAAAGACATGAATAGACACTTCTTGGCAGAAGATATACAGGCAGCCAACAGACACACAAAAAAGTGCTCAGCCTCACTCATCATCAGAGAAATGCAAATCAAAACCACTCTGAGATACCACCTAACCCCAGTAAGAATGGCCATCATTAATAAAACAAACAACAATAGATGCAGGCGATGATGTGGAGAAAAAGGAACGCTTCTACACGGCTGGTGGGATTGCAAACTAGTGCAACCTCTTTGGAAGACAGTGTGGCGATTTCTGAAAGAACTAGAAATTGACCTTTCATATGACCCAGCAATTCCGCTATTGGGAATATACCCGGAGGAACTCAAATCAGTCTACAAAAAAGATACCTGTACATGCATGTTTGTTGCAGTTCTATTCACAATAGCAAAAACATGGAACCATCCATGCTGCCCATTGATGCTGGACTGGATAAAGAAAATGTGGTACATACACACAATTTAATATTATGCAGCCATAAAGAGGGCCAAATATATGGACTTTGCAGCTTCTTGGATTGATTTGAAGTCAGTCATACTCAGTGATCTATCACAGAAACAAAGAACAGAGTACCATATGTTCTCACTCATAAGTGGACCTTGAACAATTATAATACTATAGGAAAGCATTTGGCAGTAAAGGGAAACTGTCAGGGGAGTGAGCGATGGGATAGGTAGTTGAGGGAAACTGCTAGGGAGGGAGGGGTGTACCACATCAACAAGGGTACCTGCATAATCAACGTTTGTATGCCAACCCTGAATTGTATCCCACATCTTTATAATAATAATAAAAAGAAATAGGACCTTTGCCTTTTGCAAAAACGACCTGAGTACAAATCATGGATGCCCTTCACCCCTCGGCTCTGCCTGCGCACATCCTAGGCTGAGGTGCTCTCTCAAGGCTCTGGGTTCTCAGAGTTTCTCCTGGCATCTAGAAGGAAGCGAGGAGGGGAGGGTATCATAAGTCCCATGGGGTTTCTTCCCCTAACATCAGAAATCTAGTCTCAGCCCTGATTCTTTCTCAGTCAAGTAGCTTCAGGCCTTCATCCTTCTGAGCTTCAGTTTCCCCAACTGTGAAGTAGGGATGCCTACCTGGCAGGGCTGCTGTGAGGACAAGCTCTGGGATAGGTAGGAGCCCTAATTCAGATAACTGTCAGATATTGTGCACACTTTGAATCTGGAAATTGTCTAGTGGTAAGGTTAGGAGCTGAGAGAGGAGTTACCTTCAAACTCCACCCTAGCCTTCCCATCTTGGCAAGTTCTTTCATTTCAAAGGTCAGACCTGGCACATGCCCTTTCTGGGTCAGGCTGACATCCTCCGGTGGGCCCCTCTTGCCCTAAATTCAACAGGAGGCCAGCAGGGAGGAGGAACTGGAATCTTTGGACGTGTGGATAGGGCAGCCTCAGTCCAGCAGGACTTTCTGTCCCCAGGATCTCATGGTTGCCTCATCCCAGGTACCTCTTCAGAGTCAGGAATCCTTGGGGGCTGGCACCCCTAGGAGGATAAGTAAAGCTGGGCCTGTGCTGGGACCCTCCTCAGCACCTGGCCCAAATCTGACTGCCTCTGCATCTGGGGGACTTGTTTTCAGTCAAAGCCAGACCCTGATCCAACAAGCCCCAAACCCTTTCAGTTACCTTGAGCGAAGAATATTTTTTTCATTAACATTCTACTTTTCTGCACACCCCTCCCCAACCCACAAAGAGTCCCCCAAGCTCTAGTTTCCTTTCCCTGTCTCTGCAGTCTCATAATATACCCAGGCAGCTGTAAGGAGAAGGCAGTGAACTCAGCTGACAGCCATGGGTGGCAACCCCTGCCGCCTACCCTAACTCCTTGGCTAGCAGGCTGTTTTCCTTCTCTTCTCCCACCATGGACATAGACCCAGAAGACTTCCCCTCTGTGGGTTATCATGGGAGTTTCTACCACAGAGACAAGATCTGACACGGGAAAGGCAACTGCCCTTTTATTTGCCAGATGAGTTCTTGGAGTCTGTCTCATTAAATTGTCCTTGACCCATTTGGCAGATGAGGAAACTGTGGTGTCTTGTTCAGACTCTTCTGCCTGAGTGCAGACTTTTCCCTGTGGAGGTGGGGCCAGCCCTGGGCTCTGTGGACATACCCTTGGCCACTCCTAGGGGTCCGGGGGCCTTGGCCATGATGCATGCAGGCTGCCAGCTGTTCCTAGGCTGTGCTGACCCAGGGCATCCCTGGCCTCTGCTGGCCTTTTCCTCTTCCTCTTCCCAATTCCTGCCTCAAAAATGTAGACTGTCCTTGACAATGGAAGCTCTTTCTCGGAGGACATTGACAGGCCTGTGGCCTAAGGAGTCCTGAGGAGAGCACATTTTACATTAAAAAAACTGGAGACACCGGGGTTTTAGAATCATTTACAACTTGGTTCAAACTCCAGCACTGCCACTGACGGGTTTTGCCGTCCCCAGTAAGTGACATCCCAAAGTGTCAGTTTCCCCTTCTGCTAAGCAGGAGTATTAGAAAAAGTGCATAGGGCTTTGGGGAGAAGAATTCAGGGAGAGTCTAAGTGCTCAGAAAATGACAGGATGACAAAGAAGGGAAAGGTTGGGGAGGAGGAGGAGGAGAAGTTTTTTCATGCTCTTGCCACTTATTGCAAATTGCAGTCAACAGCATTAAGTTGCCACAAATGACCTTCCACCATCAGGAATGAGAGAGAGGCAACAGAGAATGGTGGATCAGGGCCACATGGTCATGAGCAATGGTCGGGAGCTGCACATGGCTATTTGCATTAAAATTAAATACAATTTAAAATTCATCTGGTCCAGGGCTTTTTTTTGGGGTAGGTAGCTTTCTTATTACATAATCAATTTCCTTGATTGTTATTGGTCTATTTAGGGTCTAGATTTCTTCTTGTTTCAACCTAGGCAGGTTGTGTGATGTCAGGAAATCCTCCATTTCTTTAAGGTTTTCAAGTTTGTTTCCATACAAGTGTACGTAGTAGTCTCTAATGATCTTTTGTATTTCTTCAGGGTCAGATGTGACTTCATCTTTTGTGTTTCTGATTGTGTTTATTTGGACTTTTTCTCTCTTTTTCTTTGTCAGTCTAGCTAGGGGATTATCGATCGATCTTGTTTATCCTTTCAAAGAACCAGCTTTTTGTTTTATAGATTTTTTTGTATTATCTTTTTGTCTTCTATGTCCTGGATTTGGGCCTTTATTTTGGTGATCTGGATTCTTCTGCTGAAGCTAGGATTTTGGTGGTCTTGCTATTCCAGCTCCCTTCAGTGACTTGTTAGGCTGTTAATTTGTGATCCTTCCATTTTCTTCATGTGCGTCTGTAGAGATATGAATTTCCCTCTTACTACAGCTTTCATGACATCCCAGAGAATTTGGTAAGATATTTCTTCATTTTCATTTGTTTCCAGGTATATTTTAATCTCTGTTTTGATTTCATCATTGACCCAGGAGTTGTCTAGCATCATGCTGTTTAGTGCCCATGCCTTTTTGGGTTTTGGGGTAACCTTGTTGGTGTTGATGTTTATTTTTATTCTACTGTGGTCCAAGAAGGTGCATGGCAAAATTTCTATCTTTTTCAATTTGCTTATGCTTGATTTATGGCCAAGTATGTGGTCGATCTTAGAGTACGTTCCATGCAGTGATGAGTAGAATGAAACAAGCCCTGGACCAGATGGCTTTCCAGCAGAATTCTATAAGACATTCAAGGAGGAGCTGGTACCAATCCTACTGAAAGTATTCCAGGTGATTGAGAAAGATGGAACTCTTCCTAAATCATTTTATGAAGCTAACATCACATTGATACCCAAGCCAGGTAAAGACCCAACAAAGAAAGAGAAGTACAGGATAATATCTTTGATGAATATAGAATGCTAAAATTCTCAACAATATCCTAGCAAATCAGATTCAACAACACATCTCAAAAATCATCCATCATGACCAAGTGGGCTTCATCCCAGGGACGCAAGCCTGGTTCAACATTCTCAAGACAATAAATGTAATTAAATAAATCAACAGACGTTAGAACAAAAATCACATGACTATATCATTAGATGCAGAAAAAGCTTTTGATAAAATCTAGCTCTCTTCTTGATAAAAACCCTCGAAAACCTAGGTATACATGGAACATACCTCAAAATAGTAAAAGTCATCTATGAGAAATCTACAGCTAGTGTACTCCTAAACAGACAAAAACTGGAACCATTTCCCCGGAAAATTGGAATGAGACAAGGATGCCCACCCTCTCCTCTCCTGTTCAATATAGTATTGGAAATCCTGGCTAAAGCAATCAGAAAAGTGAAGGTGATTAGGGGTATCCAAATAGGAAAAGAGGAAGTCAAGTTATCTCTCTTTGCAGATGACATGATCGTGTACCTTGAAAACCCAAGAGAATCTGTCAAAAGCCTCCTTGCACCGATAAAGGACTTTGGCAAAGTCTCAGGGTATAAAATAAATGTGCAAAAGACAATCACATTTGTTTACACCAAATAACAAACAAACATAAACCCAAATAAAAAGCACAATTCCATTCACAATAGCCACACACACACAAAAATGAAATACTTTGGCATCTTCCTAACCAGGGACGTGAAAGATCTTTACAATGAAAACTACAAAATACTGCCCAAAGAAATCAAAGATGACACAAACAAGTGGAAAAATATCCCATGCTCATGGATTGGAAGAATCAACATTGTGAAGACATCCATCTTACCTAAGGCAATCTACAGATTTAATGCAATACCCATCAAATTACCAGCAACATTATTCTCAGAGCTAGAAAAAACAATACAGGAATTCATATGGAAGCACAAATGACCAAGAATAGCCAGAACAAGTCTCAAAAAAAATAAAACAGGTGGTATCACATTACCAGACTTCAAACTTTACTATAAAGCTACAATAATCAAAAAAGCTTGGTATTGGTACGGGAACAGGCATATGGACCAATGGAATAGAATCGAGATTCCAGAAGCAAAACCTCAATTTCTCAACCAACTCATCTTCGACAAAGCCTCCACCACCTACCACTGG
Source organism: Cephalopachus bancanus (assembly GCA_027257055.1). Taxonomy (NCBI): domain Eukaryota; kingdom Metazoa; phylum Chordata; class Mammalia; order Primates; family Tarsiidae; genus Cephalopachus; species Cephalopachus bancanus. The sequence goes on along the minus strand of JAPVLO010001259.1, from coordinate 7,940 downwards.
GGAGAGGAGAACCTATTCAGTAAATGGTGCTGGGAAAACTGACTGACAACATGCAGAAGACTCAGACAAGACCCCTATATATCCCCATACACAAAAATTAACTCCAAATGGATCAGAGACCTAAATGTAAAACCTCAAACCATAAGAACCTTAGAAAATGCAGGACACACCCTTATGGAAATTGGAACTGACATCCAATTCCTGAACAAAACCCAAAACACACGGGCCTTAAGAGATAAGATAGACAAGTGGAACCTCATTAAACTGACAAGCTTCTGCAAAGCCAAAGAAACCATCAAGAGATCAGGAAGACAGCCCACAGACTGGGAAAAAGTATTTGCCAACTCCATGTCTGACAAAGGCCTAACATCTCAGATCTAGAAGGAACTCAAACGTGCTTAAAAGAAAAAACAAACAACCCCATTACAAAGTGGGCAAAAGATATGAACAGGCACTTCACAAAAGACGACATAGGAGAGGCCAACAGACACATGAAGAAATGTTCAACCTCACTAATCATCAATGAGATGCAAATTAAAACTACACTGAGATACCACCTAACTCCAGTCAGATTGGCTATTATCAATAACTCAAAAAATAACAGATGCTGGAGAGGATGTGGTGAAAAGGGAACACTTCTACACTGTTGGTGGGAGTGTAAACTAGTGCAACCTTTGTGGAAAGCAGTGTGGTGATTCCTAAAAGCTCTAAATATCGACTCCCATATGACCCCACAATCTCCCTACTGGGAATATACCCTGAAGAACTCAAATCACTCCATCAAAAAGATACCTGCACACGTATGTTTATCGCAGCATTTTTCACAATAGCAAGAACCTGGAAGCAACCATGCTGCCCATCAAAAGAGGACTGGATTTAAAAAATGTGGTACATATACACGATGGAATATTACAGTCATAAAAAAGAACAAGATCATGAATTTTGCAGCAACCTGGATGGAACTAGAGTCTATAATTCTGAGTGACCTCTCACAGAAACAAAGATCTGAGTAGCACATGTTCTCACTCTTACAGTGGACCTTGAACGTCTATCGTAATACTATAAGAAAAGGATTGACAGTGGTGGGAAACTATGTGGGGGAAGGGAGGTGGGATTAACGGTAGTCAATATCTGTCTGGGGATGGGGAGACACCCCTTATCACCAAGGGTGACTGAATGAAGCATATTTGTATACCTAACCCTTAACTGTACCCCACAGTATTAAAATAAAAAATATTGATTTAAAAATAAATAAATAAAAAATAAAATAAAATTCAGTGTCCCAGTTGCACTAGCCATGTCTCAAGTGCCCAGTAGCCACAGCAGCCATGTGTGACCACAGTCCCCACCAGTTGGACCACAAAGTTGAGTCCTAAGGAACTTGATGAGAACATGGGCTCAGAGACAGGCTGCCAGGATTCTGGCTTTGGCTTTGCCACTTTGTTGTCATGTGACTTGGACAATTCACTTAGTTTCCATCTGCCTCAGTTTCTCCATCTACAAAATGAGAATGATAGCAGTACATATCTCCTAGAGTCATCATGAGGATTAAATGAATTAATATTTGTAAAGCAATTTTATACCACATGGAACCTCATAAGTACTGTTAAATAAATAAAAACAGGCTGGGTGCAGTGACTAACACTTGTAATCTCAGCACTTTGGAAGGTCGAGGTGGAAGGATTGCTTGAGCCCAGGAGTTCCAGACCAGTCTGGACAACATAGTAAAACCTCATCTCTACAAAATATCAAAAAGATAAAATAAAAGCCTGGCATGGTGGCACATGCCTGTAATCCCAGCTACTCAGAATGTGGAGGTGGAAGGATCACCTGAGTCCACGAAGTCGAGACTGCAGTGAGCCGTGTTTGTGCCACTGCACTCCAGCCTGGGTGACAGAGTGAGACCCTTGACTCAAAAAAAATTAAATTATACACCAGTAACACAAACAGGCAGAGAACCAAAGAAAAAGCACAATTCCATTCACAATAGCCACACACACACACACACACACACACACACACACACACACACACACACAAATGAAATACCTTTGCATCTTTCTAACTAGAGAAGTGAAGGATCATTACAAAGAAAACTGCAAAGCACTGCTCAAAAAAGTCAAAAATGACATAAACAAATGGAAAAATATTCCATCCTCAGGGATTGGAAGAATCAATATTGCTAAGATTTGTCCATCCTAACAAAGGCAATCTACAGATTCAACGCTATACCCGTTAAATTATCAGCATCATTCTTCTTGGACCTGGAAACAACTATACAGAAATTTATATGGCAACATAAAGGAACATGAATAGCCAAAACAACTCTTATCAGAAGAAACAAAGTGGGAGGTATCACACTTCCAGACTTTAAACTTTATTATAAGACTACAGTAATGAAAACAACCTGGTATTGGTACAAGAACAGGCATACGGGTAAAAGGAACAAGATAGAGATTCTGGAAGCAAAACTTCAATTTCTCAAGCAACTCTTCTTTGACAAAGCCTCCAACTACAACCACTGGGGGAGTAAAACCTTTTCAGCAAATAGTGCTGGGAAAACCGGCTGACCACGTGCAGAGGAATGAACCAGAACCTTTACCTCTCACCATACACAAAAATCAACTTCAAATAGATCAAACGTAAAGCCTCAAATATTAAGAATCTTAGAAAATGCAGGAGAGATCCTTATGGAAGTCAGAATAGGCAACCAATTCCTGATTGAAGCCCCAAAAGCCCATGCCACAAGAGATAAGATTGACAAGTGAGACCTCATCAAACTGAAAAGCTCCAGCAAAGTGAAAGAAACCATCTAGAGAGCAAGGAGACAGCCCACTGAATGGGAAAAATATTTTGCCAACAGAATATCTGACAAAGCCCTAACATCCAGGATCTATAAGGAACTCAAGTGTGCTGAAAGGAAACAAACAAACAAACAGACTCCCACAAAAAACAGACCCATTAAAAAGCGGGAAAAGGACATGAATAGACACTTCTCAAAAGAAAACATATGAGCAGCCAACAGACACATGAAAAAATGCTCAACCTCACTAATCATCAGAGAAGTGCAAATCAAAACCACATTGAGATACCACCTAACTCCAGTAAGAATGGCCCTCATTAATAAAACAAACAACAGATGCTGGCAAGGATGCGGAGAAAAGGGAACTCTTCTATACTGTTGGTGGGAATGTAAAGCTAGTTCAACATCTATGGAAAGCAGTGTGGCAATTCCTAAAAGGATGAGAAATTTACCTTACATAGGGCCCAGCAATCTCCCTTCTGGGAATATACACGGAGGAACTTAAATCACTCTGCAAAAAAGATCCCTGCACACGCATGTTTATTGCAGCACTATTTAAAATAGCAAAAACATGGAACCAACCATGCTGCCCATCGAAACTGGACTGCATTAAAAAAACGTGGTTCATATACATGATGAAATATTATGCAGTCATAAAGAAGAACACATTTGTGGACTTCACAGCAACTTGGATGGATTTAGAGTTTATAATATGCAGTGATTTATCACAGAAACAAATAACTGAGTACCACATGTTCTCACTCATAAGCAGACCCCAAACATTTACCATAATACTATAAGAAAGGGATTAACAGTAGCTGGGAACTTCCAGGGGGAGTCACCTAACATCAGTAAGGGTAGCTGATATCAAACCAGGCAAAGTAGGAACCAAAGGGAGACCCAAACTTTACCTGTGCGCTGACCACTTGTATACCTAATCTGAATTGTACCCCACATCTTTAAAATAAAAAAATTAATCTGATAAATAAATTTAAAAATAACAAATTATGAAAGTCGACATTCCGTATACCAATGTATAGATGTCAGGAGTCACCATGTGTAATAGCTTCTTTAAACGTAATGCTTGTATATAATTTAAATGACAAATTATCTCAAGGAAAGAAAATGAGAAATAGGTCAGAAACCAGAGAACCGAAAGATATAGCAACTGAACATTAGCTCTTACCCAGAGCTTCCTGGTGGCTAAGGCAAAAAGGAAAATGTGGCAGATGGTTTCATTCTTCTCTGATGATCAGATGAGCTCCTGTGCTTTCCCTTACCTGAAATCTGTTCAAAAAGGAAACCCTGAAATAAATGTACATCAATGAAGACTTTTTAAAAAGTCTATGACTAATCCTCTGTGCAGGCAAATTCCTAAGCTTCCAAGCTCCTACAAACAACAGATGCAAACCTCACTGGTGAGGTTTGCTGCCCAATACCCTCTATCCTAAAGAGCTGGTGAGTTCTCATGCCCCAGAGGTGTTTTGAAGTGCTTCCGCCTGACCCTGACACGGACCCCCAAGAACTTTCATGACACAAGTGCTATGCTTGGCCATACCAGAGCATGGCAGACATCTGTTTCTAAACAGGAGGCCCATAGGCCATTGTGGTCATGAGATTCCATAGTATTGCCCATTTCACAGCCAGAGAAAAACAGGGTCGCAGTCATTCAGATTTCTTGCCCTCTGCACAGAGCGAGTCGGCTGTTAGACCAGGGAAAGATGGCACAGATGCCAGGGCCAAGTCTCAGGGGTCTGGAGAGTGGGGCCATCCCTGGCCTTGCTCAGGCTGAGTAGACCCCCTGCCTGGGAACTGGCATAAGACTTTAGGTAGGAGGTGGAGAGGGGTCCTCAGGACCAAAGGATGTGGCTGCTAAGGAGGTCAACCTCCAGCTAATGCCATCCTGCTGACTCCCCGGGGACATCTGGCATTCAGGCTGGCAAACCAAAATGGCGTCCCCCCCTCCCCTGATGCCCCACACCCAGGGCAAGCAGCATATTGAGAGGGAACAGGAATGGAATCTGGATTCCTGTGATGTGGAGAGTCAGGGCTGGAGAGAGAGACCCTGAGAGAGTGACTGAGGACATGAATCTAGATGCCCATGGCATGAAGAGCCCAGGTGGAGACAGACCCTGAAGGAGTGGTTAGGCTCACCAACCAAGATGCAGTCAGCACAGGAGGTATGGATTGCACTCTGCGGTGGCCAGACCTCTGCTCTGGCTTGGGGCCCTTCCCTGATGACCTTTACTCCCCAGGGCCCATCAGTGGCTCCCAGTGACCTCTGTGTTGCTCAGGAGACAGCCAGCAGGAGAAGACTCCTTCCTGAAGACAGGCCCATTTGGACAGGAAGCTCTTGAAGCTCAAGAAAACTTCCAGGCCCAAAGCAAGGAAACCATGATGATGACAGTAGGGCATGGGAGGGGCTTCAGTTCAGTGCCCCCGCTCTGGGCTGAATTGTGTTCCCCAGCCCTGGGATCACATGCTGGAGTCTGAATTCCAGTTCTCAGAATGTGACTGTTTTTGGAGCCAGGGTCTTTGAAGAGGAGGTTAAGGTAAAATTAGGTCATATGAGTGGGCTCTGACCCACGTGACTGGTGATCCCATAAAAGGAGATTAGTAGACAGCCGCACACAGAGAAAACGCCACAGGGAGCAGGCGGCCTCTGCAGGGAGAAACATCCCAGTAGAAACCCACTCAGCCGACACCTTGATTTTGGGCTTTCAGCCTCCAGAATTGTAAGACAATAAATTTCTGTTGTTCAAGCCCCCAGGTTGTGGGACTTTGTTATGTGACCCTAGAAAGTTAACATCAGCCATGATTTTAAATGCAACTCCACACTCCAAACAAGACTGCACATCAGTCTCATTGCTCAGGTAGAAGAGAAAGAGGATGAGCACATATTGAAGAACTATTGTGTGCCAGGCACATGTATGTCATCTCGCTAAATTTTCCTAGGACTGCTTGGCACAGTGAAGCAACATTCTCCAGCAGAGGAAGCTGAGGGTCTTCAAGGAAGCTGAGTTCTGCTTGAGTGCAGGAGTCTCATCCCAGAGCCTGGGCTCATGCCACCCATGAACCCGAGAGGAAAGAGCTTCCTTAGCCAGAAGAACACAACAGAATCCGGGTGGCCACAGGGCTGCAGGGTAGAGGGGATTCCTGGGACATCCATCCACAGGCGTTTGTGAACTCTGAGCACCACACTGGGGGCAGCCATCCATGGTCTCCCAGAAAACAGTCCCTAGCGTTCCATTCTATGCAAAGGAAAGAGGCCTGAGAAGCAAGAACAAGAGGAGAGGAGTCAGACAAAGGGGGTCAAGATGAGGACATGGAGGGATGTTCAAGAGCCAGAAGGATGCTCTGCCCACAGCTGAGAGTGTTCCTTGAGACGCTCCAGAGCCTGCCGGGGCTCCTACCTGTCGTAGAGACACCCTCGAATGAAGTCCTTCCTGCCTACCTGGTGCCCACCCAATGCCCCAGGCTTGGAATCCTCTCTCCTGCTCTGACTCCTTCTGGATACTGAGGAGGAGGCCAGAAAGGAGAGCGAAATTATCTGTCCAAGGACACAGGGGCAGAGAGGTAGGACCTCAACCCTGAAGCCCTCCTCAGCCATTCCCCTGCAGAGAAGAGACAATTTTAGAAGTTTCCTTGTTTTCACTATTTAAAAAAACCACGTCCTCTTGCAGGATGGGGACTCAATAGGTTGTACCCAGCACAAGTGAGAACTATTAATTTTGGGGACATATTTCCAGAGGGGCAGAACAAGAGAGTGCTGAGAGGCCAACTGGGGAGGGGAGGACACCAGTAGAGAAAGGTTCAGAGCCCAGCAGGGCCCATTTTCACAACAAAGCCCGAGGCCCTTGGCCATAAAAGCACCAGCCCAGGCAGGCAACTGGTCACTCCAGGGGACAGATCCCCAGAACATCTGGGGTGCTCCTTCCTGGGGAGACACAGCTCCTTTCCTCATGAAAGCATACTCTCAACATTCATCAGTGGTCACCACGGACAAATGCCCAGGGTGTATGAAGTCAAATAACATTACACATGAGGGCACGCTGTCATGTACAGGTTGTGTTAAAGTTGTGTCCATCTCCTTATTCAGCAAATGGTGTTAGGAGAACTGGTTGACCGCATGTAGAAGAATGAAACAGGACCCTCCAGTCAACTATCGCCATATACAAAAATCAATTCTAAAAGTATCAAAGACCTAAATGTAAAACCTCAGTCTGTAAGAATTTTAGAAGAACATGAAGTAAGCAACCAATTCTTGATCATGCCTCAAAAACATAAGCCGTAAAAGATAAGATAGACAAATGAGACCTCATCAAACTGAAAAGCTTTTGCACAGCAGAAGAAACCACCAGGAGAGGAGGGAGACAACACACAGAATGGGAACAAATATTTGCTAATTGTATATCTGACAAAGGCCTAACTTCCAGGATTTAAAAGGCTCTCAAACGAGCCAAAAGGAAACAAAAAACAAACAACCCCCCCCCGGCTCTATTAAAAAATGGGCAGAGAGTATGAATAGATAGTTCTCAAAAGAAGACGTATGAGCAGCCAGCAGACACATGACAAAATGCTCAGCCTCACTAATCAGCAGAGAAATGCAAACTAAAACCACACTGAGATACCACCTAACTCCAGTCAGGATGGCCATCATTAATAAGTCAAAAAACAATAGATGCTGGGGCGGGTGCGGAGAAAAGAGGATGCTTCTACACTGTTGTTGGGAGTGCAAACGAGTCCTACCTCTGTGGAAAATAGCGTGGCAATACCTAAGGGAACTAGAAATTGACCTTTCATACAATCCTGCAATTCCTCTCCTGGGCATACACCCAGAGGAACACAAATCGTTCCACAAAAGTGATACCTACACACACAAGTTCATTGCTGCACTATTGACAATAGCAAAAGCATGGAATCAACTCTACTGCCCATCCAAAGTAGACTGGACAAAGAAAACATGGTACATATACACGAGGGACTACTACCCAGCTTTAAAGAAGGACAAAATCATGGACTACACAGTAAATTGGATGGAATTAAAACACTAATTCTAGCTATCGTGTGCAAAAAACTGAATATCACATGTTTTCACTCATAAGTGGGACCTGAACATTAATCACAATAGCACAAG